>SFCI01001202.1:0-10553 GCA_004681135.1 Hericium alpestre | reverse complement strand
GGGGGGCGATATGAACGCGCTCGCGGCGGCGGACGGGGCGATGGTGAAGGAGTTTGGGCTGAAGGACGCGTGGGACTTGCGGCCGGAGGGGTCGCAGGAGAAGGGGGAGACGTGGGGGTTCCAGCCGCCGCATAAAAAGCTCAAGCCGGGACGTCTGGACAAGTTCTTGTACAAGGAACAGCGGGCGTACGAGGTGACGAGGCCATTCTTGATTGGGGAGGGGGAGCAGACAAGCAGCGGGCTATGGGTGAGCGACCACTTTGGACTGTCGACACACGTAAGGGTGTTCGAGGAGGAGGCGTGGGCGGTCCTCTATCGACGGCGCGTGGGGGCTGGGACGCAGGCGACGGCATTATTCCGGGATGAGCGAAAGAGCTAGAACAGTGCAGGATCTTGGAATTATATTCTCTGATGTCTGTGCATGGCGAGAACCCTCGAGAACCGTGTGATGCCATGGCGAGGCTTGGGCCTTGGCGCGGGAGCAGTGGTCATCTGGTGATTCCGCTGGGCAATTTTTTCTTATCGCCTTGGGCACGGCGGGTGTGTGGGGGAAGAAAAACATAGAAAATGAAGCTTCCAACGTCTGGGACGTGCTCTAGAACGCAGATCGCGAAATGAATCCATGGGACGACGTCGGGAAGGCGGGTTGACGGGAAACGTGACCGATCAAATGGATGTTTGGAGGGTAAACAAGGCGCCGTCCGTGCGCGGCCGAGATATAAAGTTCCGGCTCTTGTTCCCACACCGCCATCGTCGCTTTCTCCCTTCCACAAGCCTCGTTCGCATACCACCCAGGCCTCCGCAGCTCTCTCGCTCATAATGAAGTCGGCTTTTATTGCACTCGTCTCCGTAGCTCTTGCTGCTGGTGCCTATGCCCAGAGCTTGACTATCAATACCCCGTTCGTCTTTTTTTCTTGTCCGTTTTCCTCGCTCGCCCGTCCTTACCCCCGTTCGTTAGTTCCAACGCTGTGGTGTGCCAGCCTCTGCAGATCACCTGGAGCGGCGGAACTGGTAAGTTGCCCACCTCCAGCCCCCCCCCCTTTTTTTTGGTGTCAGTTGCTAAGATGCTGTTGGCAGGTCCTTGGTTCCTCGTACGTTCCTCTTCTGAAAACTTCATGTTTCACTAGGTGCTTATCGCCGCGTCTTGCCGCTTCTTGCATTTCTAGAGGTGAGTATCCACGTAATCGCCCGCTGTATCTATATTTATCGTCCCATAGCGTTCTTCCCGGTGCTGATCCCAGTGGCGCTGCCCTTGAAGACTTCGGCCAGCAGAACACCTCGCCCTTCACCTGGGATCATGTCAACTTCCCTCAGGGTATGCACATCCGCATCTCGCTGCATGATTGCGTCTCAACACATTCATTTGATCCAGGCACATCTCTTGGCCTCACTCTCCGTGACTCGCAGGGCAACACTGCCCAGTCGGCGCCCTTCACCATCAACCCAGGTTCCGACACCAGCTGCCTGACCGCGAGCAGCTCGGGCGCGAGCTCGGGCACTGCGTCCGCCACATCCCCCGCTTCGTCCAGCGCCTCGTCTGCCTCCGCAAGCTCCACCAGCGAGGCAAGCACCTCTGCCGCCTCGTCCAGTGCTTCTGCGTCCAGTGCTTCTGTGAGCGCGACCTCCCACGCCTCGTCCGTGTCGGCTTCGTCCGCTTCGTCCGCTTCCAGGGCCTCGACCTCCAGCTCCACGTATGTAGCGCATCACACCGCGGATCAATTACATCACGCTGACATCATTTGTCCAGGTCTGCCTCCGCCTCCCCCACTGCGGGTGGTGGTACAGCAGATAACGGCGCAGTCGCCAAGGCGGCGTCCTTCGGTGCTATCGGTGTCGTTGGCGCCATTGTCGCTGCTGTCCTCGCCTAAATGGTAGACAGCATAGAGCCGCGGTGTGAAAAGTAGAGACAGGGCATCTCGCAGGCACCGTTGGTTTCGCTTCATGCCCCTCTGCGGACTTTAGTGGACTTTGTCGACTCTTCTGCTGACACCCTACCCTACGAGCCAATCCTGGTCTCCGTTCATTCCATCCTTTCCCGTGGACTCCGTGTTTGTTCGTCCCTTTTGTCGTCTCGTTCGCGTTACCAGACGATCGATGATGTGCAAAAGTTCTGGCTTTACCTTGCGTTGACATTTAATTGACAGTAGCTCGCAGTTGCCCCGAACTGACCCTTCCTTGTTTGTCTCGATATACCTCTTGCTTCACGTACTCTATTACTTGGTGTTTAGCTTCCCCTTCTACCCTTGATTTTGGCCTGTCGTAGACTGGCGGTTTTGTTTGTATGTTGTATATACCACGACAGACAACGTAGTCTTACGACCCGAATGGCTAGATTCATGCCTTAACACTTTGCGGCGTGTGTGCGACGATACTGTCTGATAGAGTTCTTTGATGCCGCGCTACAATTGGGCACAAGATCATGCTCGTATACCAGGATGTACCGACAACTTCCGCTTCAACGATGCTCGTAAGTAGATCGTACAATCCAATCTACAGTGTGTAAGTATGTTATGTTCAACTGAGGCTATCCCCCAATGACGCACGTGAAAGAACCCAGCCAAGCGTCCTGATAGAAATTGTCGGATCCGTTGGCGATGCGAGGCACGGGAGCACCGAATCGGATGGCATATAGGCAAGGCGCGACCATCATCCCATGATAGACGACATCCAGAGTTCAGACATATCCTGCCAGTTGCCAAGCGAGGAGTTCATTGTCTGATGGAACGGACTCGGACCTGACGTGACGGATGAATGGATCAGCGCGAGGACGGCGTGAGGATGTTGGCTTGCAGCATGTGTAGATCAAGGGAGATTGAAAGTGCGTTTGCGGAGAGAAGTATCAAGCCTGCGGCCTTTGATGACGTCTTGCAAAGAGGAGCGACAGGTAAGTAGCCTGAAGCGAGTCGGGACGCCACGGTGGATCCGTGAATGCTGAACGGTAGGATCAGGGGCACGGATCATGCGAGAATGGTGGCTTGTCGCATGTTCGAATACAGTCGGGAGATTACTGCAATACGTCAATAGCCCGCCAGCAGACGACGCCACTTACGCAACGGAGAGACCAGGAATGACAGAGGCGTTGACATTCGGAGCCTCCGATATATGATAAAGACAGACGCATCATCTTCAAGTTCGGCTTGTGAGAGTATAGCCTCCGATGACGTCCAGCTGCAGACGCATCATGTTCAGGTATTGAGCCTGAAGCTCGCGTGTTCGAAGGCTGTGTGTGCGGAGCGGATCCTCGAGGCGGAGAAGCCTCGCACCGGATCGGAGGAAGTGCTGCGATGGTGGAGACGCGGGATAACTTAGCTGGATCCCGAGGTCCCTTTTGTGGAGGCCTTGGCGGTCTGGGATAGACGTCGGGAGAAGAGCTGCGGGTGAGAACAGGTGGAGCGGGAAGGTGGCGGTGGAAATATAGGTGGCATTCGCTTATGGAATTCGGGGAGGAAACAATGTTTGTAGACATATTCGAGAATAAATTGGGCAAAGTTGACTCGTCCAGAGGCTTGAATTGGTCTTACCGCCCCCAAAAGAGTGTTGGATGCGATGCATGCCTACGAGAACTGGATAACCCGCTGTATTGCGGCGATTGTCGATCGATGCCGCTACTGGAACTGAGTTTTTTTTTTTTTTTTTTNNTCAGACCCATAAGCGTACCCAACCGATGTCTAACGAAAGAGCACTGACCTCCGCACATCTCAAACATTGTCACCGCCCGCGCCCATTCATCGCTTCGCCTATCACTGCGCACGATGCCGTATCCATGTCCTACGTCTCTCCTCCGGATGAAGTCTGTCGATCGTCAATGATGTGCAGAACTTGAATTCAGACCACTTCGGTTTGCACTGCGCTATTTCACTCGGTAGCAAATTCAAGTTCAATATGTGTATGATCTATCAGAGAATCATCTGAGTGAAGAAGGGTAAGGATGCTCACCGGCTACGCTGCTCCGTCACGACATTTTCTAGCAATTATGTATATGGTACGCTTACGTTGCTCGTCGTCGCACTGACTTCGGTGTCTGTACCACTAACCCCGGCACTGTCCTCTTCCTCCTCCTCGTCTTCCGAGTCGCTTGAGCCATGGTTTGAACCAGCTCCATCGCTGACGTTTCCGTTCGACCCACCATCATCACCTGCCCCGTCGCTGCTTCCATCGTCCGAATCCGAACTATGGAAGTCGCTCAGTTCATCAGCCGATTCATCGACGACCTTGAGCTCCTCCTTCGTCCTCCCGTCCATCCTCTCGTCCCAGTCAAATTCCAAATTGAGGCCTTGCAGCTGCTCCACCTGCCCTTGCGTCAGCTTGCATTCCCGAATGACAAGTTTGCGTAAGCTTTCGGCAGATAATCTGAGCTGCAGGGCATCCATAAATTGACCGAACATGTGTCCTCCGTAGATGTGGTCGTCGTGGCGGAAGTTGACTCTGGAGACCTGCAGGGTGCGCACGCCCGCAAAGCCGTTGCGGCCGCCGTTCCCGGGCTCGTGGAACCTGCTGACCCACCCCTTCGCATGGTCTCCGTAGACATCGAGAAACCCGCGCAGGAATCGCGTGCTGTAATGACGAGGGTTTCCGGAGCGACGGCTTTGGAGAACGCGAGCCATGTCTCCCAGGTGAGGTAGCCTGTGGGTGTGCCCTGATAGCACCTGAACTCCAGCGCTTTGGCCGGGCTAAAAGCCGGCAGCGCCAGAAGTTTGTGCGAGAGCTCCTGGTATGCGGTGGAGACGTCATAGAGGGAGGAGCTTCCGGGCCAATTGAACTCCACGAGCAGGTCTTTGGGTCCTGGAGAATTTTGGTGGGATGCCTTGATCCGAAGCATTTCACAGAATTCCTCTTCATTTATCGATATCCAGTTGAATGGTGCCAGGGAAGGGCAATCCGTGCGTGTTCCGTTGAGCAGATTTCCAATACAGGGAATGATGTCGTCAACCTGATCGAGGAGCGATTCGAAATCCTCCTGGGAAAAGCAGATCTGCATGAATGCAGTCCTGGGTATACGGACTGCATACAACACATTAAGACATTCCGGTATAGAACCTTCAATCGACAGCGTCGAAAGGCACGGGAGCGATACAGCCGGATGATCACGTTCCACCATAAACCCCGGGCTCTTTGGCCTGGGCAACGAATGGCGAAGTACAAGCCGGTGGAGACGGGGAAGATTGTGAAGCACCTCTATGAGAGTTGTGGTCGAGAATCGAAAGGAACGCAGGATGTGCCGAATATCGAGATCGGTGAGGCTGCAGCAGAACAACGGTGACCGGTCCCAGGATCCCACGTGAACTCGATCTAGGCAGAGAACACGCAGTTTGGGGCAGTGTCTGCGAAATATGTTGTCAGGAAGAATGATGGGTGTTACCTCTTGCTGGGTCTGAGCTGTCTGAGATAGACAGAGAGATTCTAGTTCGGGAGCGCGCGATTGACAAAAGCTATCCAGATAGTATATCCCAGAAATACTAGGGAGAGAAATTTTGACTGTGCGAAAGTGCCTTCCTCTCTTCAACGCGAGTTTCAAAGACTCGGGAACTGGCGACGGGGCGCGTTCACTAACAAACAGGAAGTCAACGGAAGACGTGAGGTCAAGATAGGCAGCAAGGTTCCGGCTACGCGCGAGGAACAGAGTTGACCAGGTTCGGTTCGATATGAGGAATGTTGTCCAAAGGCCGGGATGCCCTATGGCGACCTGTCGCCATCGAGAGCAGACATACGTGACTGAAATCCATATGCGGCATTTGTCCGACGAGATGAAGAGATAAGGTTCTGTGGGCCGGCGAAGTTGCGCAAAGACCATAAGCAAGATTTCATTCGGAAGACGTGAGATGGGTGCGTCCGCGTTGTAGCGCACTTTCAAATTTCGCAGGCGGCCTTCAGAATCGGAAATTTGCTGAAGAAGAGCCGACCTATCATCAGGAATGGCAGCATTGTTTGTCATTCTAAGGGTATAGTTCATCATTATCAGAGGCATACCTTCATTGTCTTTTAACACAGACTTACTGCTACTGTATGCTTGTCACCTATCCCAGTTCCGACACGTCTAACGGTGCGAACTTGACTTTGCGTGATGAATTTTGTCACTTGTGCCCTGCTCTTCAATTCAAATGAATTCACATTATAATGTCTGGTAAAAGACTTACACGAGTGGCGAACGCTGGGCAAACGACAGATGTGATGTACAGCAAATGCTCAGACTCGAGTCGACGCAGGAGTCGCTGAACAAAAACAGCACGGTCGTGGTGGCAAGTCGAAGTAGACGCGGTCACATGATCGACACCCTTCGTCGCGTCCAGCCTTAGTTTGGTTTCCCATGCGCAAATGTCGCAGACCATGCTTTGATAGGTAAAGTGGTATTCCCTTCAACCAGAAGGCGTACTGACAATGTTTATAATTTAAATTCGAAGACTGATACAGGAACCAATATTAAGTAGTAATGGAAAACCTGCGATGCCATAGACGCGATTCGTAGCATGTGCTTGTAGAGACATAGCGAGGCGAGTCTAAGGAGTCTGCAACACAGAGCATCAGTCAAGTCCAGTAGAAAGTAAATACACATACACGCTTCGTGTATGCCAAGCCATCACCACGATCTCTTTGCGGGGCAGGTTGCACGGGCGCACCATATCCATCACGCAAAGGTACCTGAACCCCCTGGTCCAAAAACGTCTTTCGTGTGACGTGGTGAGATCTGTCATGCTCGTGTCGTGTGTCGGGAAGAGGTTCAGCCCGGCTCTCGACGCGGGAGGCAGGAAGCCTGATAGAATCAACAGGATTGTCGCGAGCGAGCGGCGCAGCGCGGTTGACCTGCTTCAGGCGGTACTCCCCTGCACCATTCGTCAGATCGCATCGACGGCGGATGAAGAGAAAGACGTGCAAGTCGAGATAGCGGCGGGATGGACGCCGTCGACCATCTCCTTGCGCTCCTGGCGCCGTTGAAGGTGGTAAAAGAAGCCTCCAAAGATGCTGCCGACAACGGCTACGCCGCCGAAGAGCAGCTGTGCCCGGCCCGAGGTTAACGATAGGTTTGGCGGGATAAGCAAGCACGACGTACCCTCTTTGAACTCAGAGGCATGGCTCGAAATTTCGGGGGTGGCATTGCTGTCGTAGTATGGGCGGTGCGATTGGGTCCCGACGACATGGGGGAAGACATGATAGAGGTACTGGAACTCGAAAACCTGTTCGAATGACGGGCTGTGTTAGATAGAATTTGGCAGAGAAGAAAGTGNATGCTCGATGGGCTTTGACTTTATAAGACNAACAGCTGGCGGGACCAGCGAACCAACATGACGTAGTTGGTCAAGCGGAAGCCGCACATCACGAGTCGGAAGTCCGAGGTGAGACATTATGGCCCCGTTCCGGTCTCAGACATCCATGAACCGTCGAGTTGCCGTCGAGATCCCGATCAGCAGGTGACGACTGTATAGTATACACGCGTGAGGCATGGATTAGCCTTGACAAGACGAAGGGCGACGATCTGGCCGAAGAGAGGGAGAGAAACGTTATGAGCACTAAACCAACATACTACAATCATACCCAGCAACTTGAAGATGCGATCGTCGGTTGGCGCAGGGCGCGTTTTGGAACATATCTTGATTCCACTCCTTGAGTCCTTCCTGTCTGTGACGAATACTGTCCACGGCTCGACATATGAAGCCTTCGCCTCTTTCTCATCCTTCTCCGTCCGGATTGAGGCCACTCGATTTTCGGTCCTTCAGAAATGACAGTTCCACACTCACTGTTCACCCGTGAAGACGCGCAAACGATATGGTCCGACACTCAACGGACCGAAGCAAAGTCAACATACCATAAATAATCAACCTCACGATGGACTTTGCAGAGATCATATAGACATGTATAATAAAATCCTAGGGAGTGAAAATATGGCATAGGATATTAGTATTCACGTATGTAAAGACACCGATGACGACACCCTACAAGCAAGGACTGTGAGTACAGACAGATAGCCCGCTCTAATGTTTCGATTTCTTCGACCGACTTCCGTTTTTGTCCGTCCCTGCTCCCTGCAGTTCTCGGCGGCATTTCACAGCCGAAGTAGGTGAACCAGGCTCTGGTGCACGGGTGCGCCCGGAGATCTGCGCCTTCTTCTTCTTCTTCTCCCCCATGGCCTTCCTCTTACCCGCAGCGATCTGAGGCCAAGGATCCGCAATATTTTGCAGAGAGACGGGGTCCTCCTCGGGGAGTGCGTCCCTTGCACGACCAAGGATAGTCAGGACAGAGTCGTATATTTCGGAGACTGACGTTGGAGTCGTATCAACGGTCCGGGAAAGGAACAAGTTGCGAAGATCTTGTATACACTCCCGTAGAGCATCGAAGTACGGATGAATTTCAGCCAGTAATGCTGCGAATGCTGAAGGTTTGCGAAGCGACTGATCCTTTGCTAGTCCAACGAGCTTGAAGTCGCCATATATGAACCAGTGGCGTAATTCTGACTTTTCAACGTCAAATTCAGAGCCCCTCGGACGTCCTGGACCCTCCATGGTGATGCAGATCCAGAAGAGGACATAGAAAAACGATTCGAGGTCATGGTAGGCTTTGTGCTCGACGCTCTCATCGGCATTAAGGACGTCAATAGCCATGAATGGTAGGGTTCCCTGTCGTAGGTGTTAGCAAAGGGAGAATCGTGCAACAAAAAGCACTCACGGTGCGGTGGTTTGTGAGGTCTGTGTCAAATTCACGATCAGTCTTCACGCTGTAGTCAATGTCGATGAGCAGGCCTGGTCGCTTTCCAGGCAGCGAACCGTTTTCGAATATCATAATGTTGCGGAGGCTGATATCTCGGTGCAAGATTTTCTTCAAGTCGTGGAGTGCACGATGAGCTGGTGAATCAACGTAAGTTAAGACAGACGAACTTCGGGGGACTGCGAGGCGCTCACTTTTGATAGTATCAATAAAGACGCCAACAAGTTCACGTCGCGTCGAAAAGTTCTGAATGGGCGTTCCACAGTCCTTGAGAACGATACGCCTATGAATGCGGATTTCGAGGTTCTGGTAGTCTTCTGCATTGGGATAATCGTCCAAGTCGTCGAGGAGTGTACGGCCATGAGAAGCAGTGGTATCGTCGGTATCACCAAGTCGAAGATCTTCATCCGCACACCATCCAGCCAGGCCAGAAATATCGATAGCCTCCTTCAACAGCTCAGCCTCGTTAGATTGCCGTGCGGTATCCGCCCAGTAGTCTTTGATGATGAAGTTCTGACCGTCGCGAGTTACTCTGTAACAAACAGTACCGCGGCCCCTAATGACCGAAGCAATATGCACAACGTCCAAAATTTCGTACGTCTCGCCCTGGACTTGAATGGTCTGCGGATCGGAGGTCAGGTTGATAGTGGGATCATATCCCAGAGCGGTATTATCTCCGAAGACAAGGCTGCCCAAGACATAGATAAAGCGCCTGGGGCATTCATTGATGTTGAAAGCAAGCTCGCCGATAACGCCTGACCTGTCAAACAAAGACACTCGGAGTTGGGCCCCACAAAGCGTCAGGCCGACGACATAGCGTCGATTGGCTTGGTGGCCAAAGGTCAACCGCGCATCCTCTTTCAACCCACGGTCTGCGTCCTTGACGTTCTGCGGCCGACTGTTGCCTTTGATCTCTCCGATAGAGCGAGGATCTTTCCAGTGAGCTTCGCCTGGTGGCTGATTTTTGGGAAGGAGGACCGTGTCAGGCTTCCGCGTGCAAGATTCCAAAGGAGGCAGCGGCTTTTCTGCCCACTCAGCAGACCAGTACCATGCGGGGCTAATCCCAGAACTCTCCCCGATGGCTTGAGCGACAGCATTGAACAAATTCGCGATCTTCTCCTCGCCACCCGGCTGGGGTCCGAATACATCTCCCACCGCCTCCGCGTCTTCGTCTGAGGCAATTGGCTCCGCAAGATCTACGTGGTACCACTCGCCGTCGCGATACAGCCTTGTCGCTGACTTAATATGCTGATACGCTTGCTCGACATTGAAAGACAACGTGTCAGGTGGGAAGATATGTTCGACTAGGCCGTCGACCTCGGGAAGGCATGCTCCTCGAAGCTCCTGTGCGATGAGAACGTCGGTAATAGGGCGCACTTCACTACCTCCGTAAGTGGCCATAGCGGGTGAGGAGGAGAATAAAAGATGGGAAAAAACACTTACAGTCGAAGGAGTTATATATCCACGACATTGTGGACTGAGAACAATAGCGAGAGGCTTGAGATGTGGTTTGTGGACGAGAGGTGGGTGGATGGTGGATGTTCGGTTCAAGAGCACTGGAAGGCCACAATTGCCGTCATATTGCATCGGTCACATGATCGCGTGCTCGGCAAGATCCTACTATCGCGCGATACACGCCGTGACAACGAGGCGTGGACCTGACGCCGGCTCCGATATTGGTGCATCGAACACAAGACTTCTGCGAGCCAACGAATGAGATTACTGCGATATGGGTCACTAGGGGCATTAATGGATTTTGGCGTGGCTGTTACGTCACCAAAGTGGGTGTTCCGCACGTCAGTAGACAAAGGAATGTGGAGAAACAATACTGAAAATTTCATGCCCGACTCTCTGCAGGA
>SFCI01001201.1:0-10568 GCA_004681135.1 Hericium alpestre | reverse complement strand
CACGCTGACGACGCGCACGGTGCGCGCACCGCGGCGNGGGTCCATGCGCTCCTTCTTAGTGGAGCGGGCAGGCAGCATCGACGGGTAGCCGCGGATCCAGTCCTTGAGGCGCGTGGGCACGCCCAGCGACGCTGCACTGCCTCCGGTGCCGACCGTCTTTGCGGAATCATTGGAGGGCGCATCTTGCCATCGAATGAATGCGAGGATGAGATGCTCCGTGGCATTGGTCGCGCGAATGTAGTGCACGTATGTGTGCTGGAAAGAGAGCGCGGAGGGGCCAAGACCGAAGAGAAGGGGGCCGAACAAGGGCGAGAGCGTCGGTGGGGTGTGGCCCGAAGAGGCCGAGTGGGCAGTAAAGCGGATTAGAAGGGTCAGTACATTTACAATAATGGAACGAAGGAGTGGCGGCAGCGGTGCGATAAAGGCTGCGAAATGGGCGGGGGGATAGCTGAGGGCTGCAGGCAGATAAGCGACGGCGATGAGCGAGAAGCAAAGTGAGAACGCACCGACTTCTGCCTCGCTCCACTGCGCGTAGTGGTCCCACTGGACAAGTCCACGCACGGCATGGCCGCCGTAGACCCTGACGACGCGAGCCAGTCCCCAACGGAGACACATTCCGAGTTCGTGTGGGCCAGCGAAGCGGGCTTCGTCGCGCCATGCGCGGTCCGCGTCTGGCGCAGGAAACGGCATGCATGTTTTCAAAAAGGCCAGGACGAGACGGCGCACGCCCGCGGCACTGACGTCGATGGCGAGGCTGGAAAATATGAAGGGGGTGGTCAGGCCGCGGGAGCCGAGTTCGTCGGCGATGGCGCGAACGAGGCGGTCCGTCTCCTCTAGGCCGAGCACGACATGGCGCTGGTAAGACAGATAGCCGTAATCCTGATGTCGTTCGCGGTCGGCCTCCGACGCGTCGTCGTGTCGCTTGGGCGGGTCGATGGAGAGCGGAAGGAAGCTGCCGTCCGGGATCGCGGGCTCCTCATCCTCCACGGCGGGGATCGTGGGCAATGCCTTGCCCTTGCCGGTGCTGATGGTGCGGAGACGCACGCCGCCGCTCTTGTCCTTCTTCTTGTCGGCCTTGTCTTTCTTGCCAGGGAAAGAAAGGCCACGACTCGAGCCATGACTGGTGACGCGCCCGAACTCGTCCGTGCGCCCGACGTCGAGGGAGTTCTTTGTCGTCGAGGTAGTGCGTGCACGCGAAAATAGACTGGGCATGGGGGCGGGAAAGGGGGAGGAGAGGAGAAGGAGAAGGAGCGCGTAGTCGTAAGGAACAAGACGATCAGGCCAAGTCGCATCCTCGGCATCTTCCGTTCTAAGCAACGCTCTGCCTCAGTCTTGCATCCTCTCTCTTCAATGACGTCGTGTCCTCTCGCGATTTCACCGCCGATAATCCAGCAACTGTGTCGGTTTCGTTTCTCTGCTGACTGCCGAGCCGTTCCCTTGTGTGCCCTTAGCGTGTGCCCTGCGTGCTCTTCCCCGCGCTCTTCCCCGCATTTGCGTCTCCCCGCGTTCCCGCATCTCTTTCCCCCGATTTGGGCCCTTCGATGGCACCGAGGGCAAGTGTGGAACTTAGTCGTTTTCTTAGTATCTATAGCACACTGGGGCTCTCCTTTGTAAGTGCGACTTGGTCTTTTTTTGCTCGTTCGCCTTTGTACGAGCGACTTGGTCGTTTTTCGCGTCTCTATGCGCGCTCTTAGCGGACCGCGCGGTCTTCTTGCGAGATCGTGGGCTACTGACTCTTCTTATCTCGTTTTCTAGGTCTCGCCCCTTCTTCGCGCTCTTTCGCCTCGAAATCATCGCAAAACGCTCCCCCCGCCCTTATGGAGAATGCGACGACGGCAGCCCGCTAGAGGCGCACACGCGTTTCACGCCCCACCACCGCCGTTCACCCAACCATCTCGACAGCAGCTGCACGGGACTCGGCGCGAGGGCGCCAAACTTGACGATGACGCCCGCCTCGGGAGTGTGAATATTCCGGGCCAAACGTCGCGATGTCGCCCCATTCGCTAAGCCTGCGCCGGAGACGATTTTGGCTGGAACAGAAAATGGGCCGCGCGCCGGCGGAAAGACGCGAGAGCGGCGATGGCCTTCACAGCGAGGTAAGTATCGTAATCCACAATCTCCGCGGAGCGCGGCTCACCGAGAAAGATGGCGGACAGTCACCCCGTCAAACTTGACGATGACGCCCCCCATCGCGCGCCCACCAAATCAGAGACCGGACACGACGCCGCCTGAGCTCAAGTCACGGCATCCCGCTTGGCTGCAGACGCCACGACGGGCGGGGGCTCGGCGCGACGGGACGCATCGGACTGCATCGCACGCGACGAGACAAGGCGTCCGACCCCTCTTACTTGACGATGACGCCCGCATCGCACGGCCTACGACACCCGAAACCGGGCGCCTGAGTCCGCTCGACCAGAATTCGCGGCGCCGCCCCACCTGCAAGTCGGCGCGCAGCATGATATTAGCCGAGCGCTGGCGGGAAGACGCGAGGCCGACACCGGCGCGAAGGGGGTCTCATCGAATGTGACGGTCTGGCAGCTGAATCGCGGCAAGGTAAGTATCGCGATGCCCGATCGACGCAGAACGCGACTCACCGGGAACGAGAGCGGGCAGCTGCTCCCTCTAACTTGACGATGACGCCCGACCGCGTGGGCGCCAGGCCGCTACCCCCTACAAGAGGACAGCCGGAGATAACGCAGCGTGCGCGAATGTCGCGCGACGAGATCAATACGCGCCACCGGTCTAACTTGACGATGACGCCCTCGTCGCGCGATCAAGACCGACGGCGCTCCAAGAGCAAGTCGGGATCAACGCGTTCGGAAGTCGGGCGGAATGACACTCGGCAGGGAACCAGTCGAGGTGACGGGAACGGGAGATAGCGGAAATGGAGTGGCAGACCGCGAATGGGGTCGTCACCGGACGTCGACACCCGCGCCTGGACGTGGAGATAGTGAGCGATCTGCGCAGACGAAAAGGTGAGCTACATGACCGTGAGAGCACCCGCAGCGAACTCACAACAGCCAGCCATAGACGATCGGGGACGGGTGCCATGCGTCGAACTTGNCGATGACGCCCTTGCGGTCATCCTTCGGCGCGCTAGCTTCGACGGTGACAGGCGCTGATGCGTCGCGAGGAGACGTTGGGAATGGTGCGGGNAAANGGGCTACGCGAGAGGTCCTGCGGGGGACAGCAGGTGAGTCTCCACGCGAGCTCGTATGCTTCAAAGGACTCACCGGCATGCAGTAGCGCGTACGCTGCGACGTNCACAGAACTGCACCGAAACCGGCGACGACAGCCCACGGAAGACACCAGCCCGGCGCATGCCACCAACGGCGTCATACGCATCTTCAAGCTGGCCGCCCGCTTCGAACGGCGCATCCCGCCATCTGCAGGAGGGCGCCATGCCTACGCGGACACGAACGACATCCCGCGTGAGAATCCGCACACCACGACGGAGGCGCGCGGCTGGATACGACGGAGGCGGGGCGGATAGGATGTCGGGATGCTGGAGGCAAGGGCGCGGNGAAGATGGGCGTGCGGAAGCGAGAGACGGGGCTGCGATGGACAGGGAACCGGGCCATAGAGGTCGTCGGGAGTATCAGGGGCTGCAGGAAGAACTGTAGGTGAGTAGCTGTTCCAGTCCCACTCGTATCGCGTACTCACCTGTCTGTGTCACAGGCCTCTTTCGCACAAGTGCGTCGCTCCGCTGCGTCACCATATACCGCCCCTGCCCACCATTTACCGCCTCTGCATCGCATCTCGCCAGCGTCGACGCAACGCCCGCCTCGTCTGCTCGTCCTCTCCCCGCTCCTTGNCGCTCGGCCGCGGTGGCCTGAAATTCAATTTTTTGAAGCAAACATAGTCTGTAAAAGCATAATGAGACGAGCACAATAGAATCTAAGTGAGATTCGACGTACCGACGGTCTGAGCGCACGAGTAAAGGGCGCGCTGGACTTCGCCCATCGCTGTGACTGGCGGCGCCTCGCTCACGACTCGGTTCCCAGACGACGACGCGAAGGCGCGCTGGGCTGCGCCCAGCGACGCGGCGAGGACGTCAGCGTCACCTCGACACTGACGCCGATGGCGTGCCCTTCTCGCAGTCGTTTCGCTCGCCGCGGGGGCCTGGATCTCGCGATTTTCAAGCGAGGAACGCTGTTTTCCAGAGACCCAGTGAGTACTGGATCCACGCGACGAATCGACACCGAACGAACTCACCAGCGATCAAAGAATCGCGCGCTGGGCTGCGCCCAACAGCGCGGGGACATTGTCAGCATCAAGCCGATGCTGACGACGTCGATATCATCTCCTGCAGACTCGCGTTGCCGCTCACCGCGGGGGCCTGGACCTCAAAAATTTCGAATGTAAATCTCTGTTTTCGAGAGCCTGAGTAAGTACCAATTTGACTCGGATAATTCACGCGGAGATAACTCACCAGCGAGCGCAAAATCGCGTGCTGGGCTTCGCCCAGCCGTGCGGTGACGTCGGCAGTGTCGGGGCGACGCTGACGTCGATAGCATGCTCTTCAGGCCCTCGTTGTCGCTCGCCGCGGGGCCTGAACCTCAAATTCTTTGAGTAAAAAGCTCTGTTTTCCAGAGCTTAGGTGAGTACCATTCCAACTCGGCTAATTCATGTGGAAAGCACTCACCAGCGAGTACAGAATCGCGCGCTGGGCTTCGCCCAGCACGCGATGACGCTAGTGGCAGCGCGCCGTTTACTTGCTTTGCCCTATGGACCAGTAGGCCGCTCGGCGCGGGCCACTGGACCTCGGGATTCTAGGCGCGAAAAGGAGCATTTCTGTGTGTCCAGGTCAGCTTCGAAATGCCCCAGCTATTTCGCGTCGAAAGTAACTCACCAGCACCCAGAATCGTATCGCAGGGACCTCCATAACCGTACTATGCCACACATGAAAGTCGGCGGGCTACGCCCGCCTCCGACGTGAGCGTCAAACCGACGCTCACTCCGCTAGCTTCGTCCTGCGCGCGTGTAGGCTGCTCGCCGCGAGGCCTGGGGCCCAGAATCCTGGAGCGAGAAAGCCGGATTCTGGGAGCTTGGTAAGTGGCGTTCTGTATCGGCTAATTCTACGCTGGAATACTCACCAAGTGATCTCGCGCAGGGTCTAGAACGCATCCGCGATACGGCGACGCGGGCTGCGGCCGCTGCCATCGTGCGAGCGACGTCAGCATCGACGGGTTTCCGTGGACGCTGGCGCCGAAGCCTTGATCACACGCCACGCGCCGCGGGACTAGCGACCGAAATCGACTTAACCTGGCAAGCTGGTGAGTCCTGTTTTTACTCGGCTAAAAATACGGTGAACAACGTACCACAGGACATCGTACATCTTCTACGGCATCGTGCTCGATATCAAAACAGTGCCAGGAAGGGAAAAGGGCAAAGCGGGCTGCGCCCGCCCCGTGTGCAAACGTCAGCATTGATGGATGCTGACACCGAGGACCAGGTGGACGGGCATGTACTTCCCCTCGCCGCGGGGCTCTGAAAGTCAGAATTTCAAGCGGATTTCTGGAGGTCTGGTGAGTATGATCGTGACTCGGCAAATGGTACGACTCACCAGGTGTTTGCTGGCACGAGAAACACATATCCCGCGCCCCCGTTCGATGCGGCACCAGTGCCGGCAGACCACATTGACAAACAGCCAGAATGCTTACAGTGCCGCCGATCTGGAGCCCGTACAAGGTAAACCCAAGATGTTGTGAATCGAAAATAAAACCAGCCTACCTTCGCGACATCAGCCAGTGCAGCATCAAAGCGAGGCAGCCATCATCGACGGCGCTGTGTATTCCCCGTCGATAGTCGACAGTCTCGCTTTGAAGCTCGACAATAGACCGTCACGGGAGCCCTGGGTCGTGAATTGACTGGGTAGGAGGCATCGCTATTATTGTCACTATTCTGATCGTTGCTGGCAGTTATGGTGGACAGTGGCGATGGATTTCATGGACAGCAGAAATGGGGGGACGGGGAGCGAAAAGGCGGAGGTAAGTCCCGGAGGTCAGTGCTTATATCGGCTCGCACGGAGGAACCCTCTTCCTCCGCACATCACGCTGGAGCCTTGTCTCCGGCTCCATCATCCGTGCTCTGTATCCTTTACGTGCGTGTTTCGGGTCTGCCGATTTCCGATCGCTTTAGGCACTAGGTACATTCCCGCTGCTCTTGTCGAGTACTGCTTCGCAGTGTTTCTGCAAGCTGAGGCTTAGTATATAGAATCTTGTAGATATTGAAACTCTACGTGCGTATCTTGTTTAATCATCATTTAGCATATTTCAAATCTTTCTAAGTTCCTTGGTAAGATTTTGTAGCGGTGAATATGCCGTGAGCACTCTAGGCAGCTGAAAGCCGAACCCAAGGCCGAACCTGAAAATGTCATAATTCAGAAAAGTAATGGCGCGAAGCTACTTAGCTTATTTCTTCAATTACGAAGCCTCTACTACTCATGACATGAGTTGCTGAATTGTTCCAAGCCAAGGCAAACAGGAGGAAAGTCAGGCTTATTTGATTTGTGCTGCGAGAATGAGAGCCGCATGCTGCACGAGCAACTGCATAGATGGATCCATATCGGGCAATCCAATTCAAATTGCAGAACTTCGCCGCTTTCCCTCAGTGCTGCAGACTCCGAAGTGCTCTGTCAATACATATCGTGGAGGCGGAGACATAACCATCCTATAGAAAGAGGTGAGTATCTATTTTTCGCGGACAGAACACTTGATGTGCACTCAAGCGCACCGAGCGAATGGAATCTGATGCAATGTCGAGCATAGCCATAGCGGCCGATCCACGGCTAAGTCTCCATTCGCTCCGTCAGATGGCTTGACTGATTCTCAGCTACAGAAATAGATTTATTTGCCAAGCCCTTTGGACTTCGGGGCTGTCTGGGCAAATTCTCCTTGATCATTCTTATCCCATATCCAAGGGATTCTGCTCAAAGTCTCCAGGTCTTTGGCATTGATTTCAGACACTCTCTAAATTATCCAGAGTCTGAGTCTTGTTGTATGATCAGCCTTCAAGAGACGGACACCACAGAGAAGTCCTGTTCATCAAATTACGAGTGACATCCTGTCGTAAAGTGCGTGAGAGGCCAAGCCTCACATCAGGGACCTTTACGTCCGGTTCCATTCCAGCCCCGGCAGCCTGAGAACTCAGAGTATTTGCCACGTATCCCGGAAGATTGATCCGAGTGTTTCAGGGTCATCTCAGTGGTCCTCTCTGTTCCGTACTTAATTGTGTCCCTTGCCGTCGTGCGTCACTGTCCCCGTCATCGAGGCCCCTCCCCTCCACACTCAATTTATATTTATTTTCCCTTCAGATGTAGTATTTTCCAGACAGTAATGGTACGTGGTATTTAATTCTTACCTTTGTTTTGGGCTTACAGGCCTATGCAGCCAATTTGATGCACATCGTCAAGTTACCTCGTACGGTAAGATCCGCGGGTCGCGCTCGCACTACAGCTCAAGTCTAGAAGGTGAGCAGGCCATCCTACAAAGATTTGTACACTGGCTTACCGTGTGTTTGTGTCACTCAATCCCCGGTATCCCATCGCCCAAGGGCATCATCGTCAAGTTACCAACTTCGGTTTTGCCGTGTTGAGTTTGGGTGCAGACGTGATGATGCGGTAAACAGAGGTTGTGGGCAGGACGATGTGGTATGCACCAGGTTTCCGACGAGGTATGCACCAGTCCAAATTGTATGTGCTGCTGATGAGACACACCAAAGGCGTCATCGTCAAGTTATATTGTACGGTAACAGCACATCGTGCTAGCGCTAGCGCCCGAATCTAATCAGTGAGTGATTCATCTTCCTGAACAAGTCGTACAGTTGCTTACCATGTGTTTGCATTCCCCCGTTGACCAGCGGCCCAAAGGCATCATTGTCAAGTTACCTTCTCCAATCCGGCTGCGCTCTTCGCGTTGGCGCTACCTGGGACTGACGAATAGGTAGTCCATCTTGCATTGTATTTTGGAGAGTTGCTTACCATTAATTTAAGTTCCTTGGTATGCCGAGGACGTCATCATCAAGTTACGGCACGCGGTCAGTATGCTGCGCTCTTCGCACTCGCGTGCTGGCAGAAACACTCCTTTTCGCACCCCAGATCTCAAGATCCAGCGACCCGCGCTGAGCGGCTTACTGGTCCATAGGGCAAAGCAATGCGAACGCGCGCTACCGTCGGCATCGCTGCATGCTGGGCGAAGCCCAGTGCGCGGTTCTACGCTTTCTGGTGAGTTGTCTCCATGTGAATTAGCCAAGTTGAATTGATACTCACCCAGGCTCCCGAAAACAGTGTTTCTCACTCGAATGTTCTGAGTTTCAGGCCCCGTGGCGAGCGGAAACGAGGGCCTGAAGGGCGTGCTATCGGAGTCAGCATCAAACCGACGCTGATGACGTCGCTACGCAGCTGGGCGAAGCCCAGCGCACGATCCTGCGCTCGCTGGTGAGTTGTTCCGGCGTGAATTAGCCGAGTCGAAAGAGTACTTACCTAGACACTTGAATGCAGCATTTCTCCCTCGAAAATTTTGGGGCTCAGGCCTCCACGGCGAGCGGAAACGACGGCTCGAAGGCATGCTATCGGCGTCAGCATCAAGTTGACGCTGACAACATCGCCGCGCTGCTGGGCGCAGCCCAGCGTGCCTTTGCCTCATCGAGGAAGATTGTCAGTACGTCGCATTTGCGCTGATGCCGCGCTGGAAACCTGTTTTCACGAAGGCTCTGGACACGGGGCCCCGCAACGAGCACCAATGGAGGTTGGACCGGCGGCATCGCTCACATCGATGGACGCTGAGCGACGGGGAAGTCCAGCGCGCCCTTCGCTCGTGCGCGCAGATCGTCGGTACGTCGAGATTCAAGCTTCAATCTTTCGCGCTCATCTTAATCTGCTTGTACAGAGTATGTTCACTCCATAAATCTAGGATTCAGGCCCCCGCGGCCGAGCGACAAGGAGTAGGGACAGGACGAGTATGCTGCGGAGAAGTCGGGGTGATAGCACGGCTGCGTGGATCATGAGATGCGTGAAGCACGGTGTGATTCGACGCGCGCTGCGACGGCAGTGCTGTTCCCATCGCGGAGAAGGCAGGGAGTGCTGCCTTGCTGAAACGAGGGGCATCGGAACGACTGCATAGCGCGCAGGTCATGTACTGCACTCTGCGAAGTCCAGCGTGCACTCAGCATTGCTGGGGATGGACTAGATGGGCATTGTGACGGGCGATGCTGTTGGTGTTCCCAGCTGGATCGCATGCGACTAGGGTTAGATGGTCGTCGTGACGGACAGGCGTGAAACCCGCGCACGTGGTGGGTGAGGTGGCTCTGATGGACAGGCCTCACGGCAGACCCGGCAGTCCTGGATGGCTGGATGCATTGATCCCAGCTGGATTGGAAGGAGGGAGAGCGGTTGGCATCCTTCACGCGCCTCCGGTGCGATCGCGTCGATCTCGGCCGGATGGGCATAGTGACGTGAAGAATTGGGTCCCGCTCCGTGCGATGTGGTGCAGGCCGTGGTTCGCGAGGCATGTCGGAAAGATGTCGACTTCGCTAGCACGACATTGCTGCAGCGACGTCAGTTATTGTGTCCAGAACAGGATACCGTACGCCGGGCGGGGCGGGTTTGACTGGAACTGTGTGCGTCGGGCTGCTTGTCGAAGCAGGAAGCTGGGAACTTAGATGAGTTCCAAATCTTCTGTTATACTATGCGATACTCACGTTTCCTATACTGCAGCTGCGACTCCTCCGCTTACCCGCCCGACTGATCCTCGTGGATCGCGATGACGGATGGTGGTGCGGGGCGATCGTCCGTATGGACAGCGTGAACGGCCTTGATGGCAGCATCTCCACCGCGCTTGATGACATCGCGAGGGGGGCGTCGAGACCGCGAGCCATGAGGCGCTGCCGCAAGGGCACGGGGCGCTTCTCATGCGTCGCGATGACGTCGGCGTCGATAGAGTCGCCCTACAGTGAAATGTCCGACCTGAGTTGCGGTCGTCGCATCGGGACGACGGGTGCGATGCACACCATCGCGTTGCTTGTCGAAGCTGAGAGTATAGGTTAGTTGGTAAAATTTATTTGAAGTGACGCAATAATACTGACCTTTTCTTACACATCTTATCTCGTAGCCCATCGCGCGCGCTCACTGTGTTCGCCGCACACGTGTGAGCAACAGTCGTGGGTCGCCAGGACGTGGGGGGATACGTCCTCGAGTGCGCAGTGTCGTGGCTCGTTTCCGATGCGTGATGGCCCCCCTTTTTGTCGCGACGCCAAGACGTGCGTGCTTGCCCTTGTTTTGCGCAATCCCGCTGAACATCCCACGGATGCTGCAGAGCGCCGGGCAGAGTCCAGGGTCGCGAGAAGCGGGGCTTTGACGGCGGCATGCCGGGCCTTGACCGACGTCGTGAGGGCATGGTGTGCGCTCACCGACGCACCGGTCTCTTCACGGTCCGCAGAGGCGGCATCGATTGGACGCACGGAACCTGCGGTGCCGATTCTCGCGGATGTGGCTGAGGGACTGAGAACCTCGCTCAGGCGTGTCTTGGTTGGATTTCGGCCGAAGCGTACGGGGCGGGGAACCGCGTGCT
>SFCI01000120.1:18096-36195 GCA_004681135.1 Hericium alpestre | reverse complement strand
CTGCCATGGAGCACGTGATCTGCGGGAGTTTCCAGGTTGCTTAGTCATCACTCGAGTAGTTAGCAGTCTGCATGTGGTAGCCAGTTCCTCATCCTACGACGATCCCAGGTCTTGCGGTGTGACCTCTTGGGCTACTCCAACGTACCTACTTATCTCCTCTCGTGTGATACAGAGGGCTGATATGGAGGGCGACATCAATGAGGTGCTGCAGGAAGGATGGGTGCTGGAGGGCATGGGGTGAAAAGACGGGAAAGGTATCGAGATCCACTCGAGCGTCGCCTGTATCTGGTGATCATATTGCAGGTCAGAGGAGACAGGGAGCACAAAGACGAAGTGAGACAGGGCCGGGTGTACATACCTAACTCCCACTCTCAAAATTTGGGTTCGACTCTGTGTGCAAGTGTTTATCATCGTCAGAGATATGTGTGCGCCATCCTGAAAGGTGAGGGTGAGGACAGAGAATAGGGAGGATTTGGCAAGCGACAGTTCGTCAAGGGCAAAAAACAAGAGTGAATGAGGACGGAAGAGGCCCAAAAAATGGCCAGCATCCAGATCGAGTGGGTCTTCACTGACAGGGTTAAGAATGCACACTGGATATGAAGATCGGCCTTCACTGGTAGAAGGTCAAGCTGAGTGAGTACAGGACTCCGGACAAAGTCAGAGCGGACCAAACAAAAACAAACAGCGTGCTCACCGACTCGAAGGTAGTCTTTGATGAGGTATATCTCTTTCGTCACCATGGTAAAACCTTCAAGAATTTCTGCAGGCCTTGCCTGACATTGAATCTCAATGCTCGTTTGTTTAAAAGCTACTTTTCGTATTTTTTTGCACCCACCGTACTGTAATCTTCTCGGCCCACACGCTTTCGCTGCAACCTCCCAATAAGGCAATTCCTGACTAAACACGGTCGCACCTCAGCGACTCGCATCCCGGTCTTAAGTAACTCTATGTCGTACTTACGACCTCCAAGGCATCACTGTTTGACTGGTATGGTGTATTAATCTCAAATTCTCCCATGTTCGAATGATGTGTAGGATTTGTATATGCAGTATACAATATAATAAGTAAGTCTGAGACATCACCAGTCTCATTTTTTGTATTGGTTGCCCCATGGCAATCTGACAAGGGCCAAAGCGTATGTGGCCGTCGCTGTTACTTAAGATCAGGTGCGCTCATTCTGGATACCTTTAACTTCATTTCCTTGACCTCCATGACAGACACACCAGCTCCGACTCCAGCTCAGGTATGTAGTTTGCTTGACATGTAGCCTTTTGTTGCTCATTCACCCTTCAGCTGACACCTGCGCAAGGCGAGAAGCACAAAACCCTGAATGATGTGATTGAAGAGACCCAGACCCCGACGGGATGCTCAAAGAAGAAGCCCAAGTAAGTCTTCAGTTATCGAATTCTATCCATTGCCACCATACTGATCTGTCGGACTTAGGCTAGGGTACAGACACTTTGGCCGTGTGATGGCATGGCTCGTAGACCCATTCACAGCACCCATGAACCTGATCAATGAGGGCATCAAGACGTTGGATATTGAAGACCCTCCCAAAAATGAGGCAGATCCGTGAGTCATGTTCTCGCATGCATTTTGCGACCCTGAACATACTCTGACTCGATTACAGGGAGACTCATCTGTACTGGTCTTTCCAAGCACTCATTAAGGTTGCACCATCTCTTCAGGCCGCAATTAACGACACGGAAGGAACTAATGTTGATGCATTCATTGACATCAATAATCAGGTATTTGTTTCCCTGATCTCCAGTGTCTCAGTCCACTTACTTCACCACCAGCTCAAAAAGGCGCGTTTGAGTGGCCACTCCGATGACACAAACAAGATTAAAGCTGCGATTGGCGACATCTTGCAGGTCTTGAACCTTATCAAGCCCGGCAATCCACCCTTTCCCATGGCCACGTTGAAAAGCACTTGTGGATTCGTGAACGACGTCAGTGCGCTGCTGCTGACCCCTGCGCTGTGGCAAGCCCATCTAAACCCCAAGTATGTCACATTTCCTTCGAATTACAGCAACTCTGATGCTTGTCACGTTTCACAGCATCATCGAGGAGGTTCGTCGTATGGAACACGAGATCACAGCGGATGATTTCCCTGCTTTTATGTATGAGAACAACCAGTGCGCCAACCCTGATGACCTCAAGGTTGGCCTGTGTCGAGGACCACTTTTAGTTCACGTACGTGTACCTGTTTTCTTCACTATTCCGATTTTTAACTTGCTCTGTAGGTCTTTCGACATTTATGGCTCGCTCCTAGTGCAGCGCTCAATGCTGAAGGGACCCCAAAGACATGCAAGAAAGGCAATGCGGTCGTGTACCACGTCACCACTGCTACACCATGCAGCATCGCATATGCTGCCATTCAGGTAAGTTCCTCGCTTTTTCAGCACAGTTGTACTAACTTCTCTCTATGTAGACTCGATTCGCTCTCTCGAATGCTACAACATGGAGCGATGTTGACGGCACTTTCGACGTCCAAGCCTTCTATTGGAACACTGTCGAGCTGTTCACAGATGGAGGGGATTGGGCACACGAGATGCTTGCATGGTGGAACAAGTGCGTCTTTGTCACTTAAATCTGTTCGCCTCTAATAAATCCTTTGTAGAACAATATTCAGATCGCGTGCTGGTCATCAACCTACTGCGGAAGGCGTTCAAACTGCCAGTGACAAACCGGCAGGATCAAGCATCTCGAAGATCGCTCAGCAGCGTGCAGACAAGGGGTGCACTGTGCTTGCTGCCAGTGTTGTAAATACTGCTTGATCTTGGGGCGTGCATGGACAGAAATAGTTTTAGATTACAGGATTATGGAATTTTGTACTGCCCTGAATAAATTCATTTTTTATGCATTTCATCCTGGCGCAAACAATCAATATCGTGATCTGGCAGCGAGCATCGAAATAATGCTGGGTAGCAAGCAATCATAGGATCAGCCTTCTGAGTGCTGGTTTTCAATATCATCCTGACGAAGTTGTTCACGATGCTGAACTTCACAAATAGTTTACGTATGCAGACATCTGCCGATGAACGAGCAACAACCCTGATGAGCTCTATCAGCCGTCCGATCTTCATCAGGCTGCTGAACTTCACAAATGCTTTACATATGCAGACATCAGCAGATGATTGAGCAGAAGGCTGATGATCGCTGCGCAACAATAGAAATCTGATACAGTTGGTACACAATAGGTCGCTATGTTTCTTGACGTATGGCTGTTCATCAGCCTTATTGTTCTGATGTAGATTTCAATGTTTGTATTGTCATATATGCCGATGTCTTGTTGTCCCCAATTCGCTGATGATGGGGAGGTAGATAAGGTAGCATTGCAACGATCAGTGATGGAAACGAATAGTGGATCAAGGCAGTGCGATAGCATCCATGCATGCATGTAGATATAGTTAAATAAAGGGAATAGGAGCAACGGGACATCGACCATGGTGTGGATGTCGAAGGGAGTGATGTCAAGTTAAGAAATGAAACGTACAGTTCTTAACAATATATGCCTTCCATTGCATGAATTGACGAGCCCTACGGAGATCACTGCCACAGATGATGGAGATGAAGTCAAAGTTGGAATGGCGATGGCAAGTTGCGAAGACAACCTTGTCGGAACAAATTTCGGATTTATCATCCCTCGCTGGTCCAGCAAGGGACTCGTATTCGCCACTGTCATCGACGGTGAATGAAAGATTTATAGGAAATTTAGATCGAGGAAGTCCATCATGCAAAAGAGAGGCGATGATGATGCAGAGCCGGTATAGATCACTCCTGATGTTGATCATTTGGTGGGTAGCTTTGGGTTTTGTGTGAGGCACATTGGGATCATCCATTCTCTGGAAGACAGTCAGTTGCTGCATATCGGTGAATATGATGAATGTCTTGTAGTCTGTCTCCAAGGTGTAGAAAAACGAAGAGATAAGTTCTATGTGTGTCTCAGGCTCGACGACTTGTCGGTAGAAATATGGAGGCTGAGTAACACATGGTTACTGGCAAGTAGGTAATATCCTATAAGAAGAGATGTACACAAATGATAACGATTGGTGACCACAAGGCACGAGCTGAAAGATCAGCCTGCAGGGCATGGAAAGTAAAACAGTGCAGTCCTAAGGCAAGATCAGTTGAATTCGCTCTGACGATCCAGTGTGGCACACCGCATATAATCGCTGACATGCTTTCCAATATCTTCCAATTGCTATGAGGTGAGTTCGACCCGGTGATCACTTGCGATACATAATTAAGTTGTAGTTGAGAGAAGAGATTGGCAATCCTGTCCATGACGAAGTGCTTTACATACTCATCAAGAGTGCTAGACACCGGTCAATATGGCGCAGCGGCTCTCAGGCAAAAACATACTTGACGGGGTGCGAAGAATAATCCAATGGCACCACTCGTTCTCTACGAGAGTTGAGCAAGGCAGCAGTGAAGTGTTGCACTGCTTGGAAGATTTTTGCAGTCGATTGCAATCTGTTGATGACAAAGGTGGGCTTGAGAGTTACATTGAGGAGAGCGGGGCTGTTCAGGATCGAAATTGGAGGCAGAGGTGGGACGGATTGCAGCAAGGCTTCATAAGGATGCATGACAGAGATGATTTCACAGATACTGGCGTGAAACGGGGGTTTCAGGCTCAAATTCAAGCCGGAGTGTGTGTCTGGGGATTGTAAATAACACAAAGGCCACCCGTATAAGTGTTGCTTTTAAAGGGAGCAAGTGGAGGTGGAAGGGGTTGCAGAAAGGCTTCGTAAGGGCAAATCATGATGCCACTCCGCAAGTACTTGCGCGATGCGAAAGGATGATTCGGGTTCAGGTGAACGTACGTGGCTGAAGGCAACGGAGAACCGAACGACAGACTGTTTGTGTGCAAGGAGACGAGCAGCCGTCAGCGCATCCTTGGGACAGCCACAAGTGCTAATGTCAGACAAAACATGCGATGTTATACGCGTAGTACTTACATAGACATTGCACAGCAGTGCTCCGACGAAAAGAAATGCACGTAGAACAAGCGATGTGACAATGCTTGGCAATGTCGGTGTTAGCGCAGCAAGGGCGTGGTGCTTGCGAGTGAGTGTATGGTCAAGGACCCAGGGATAGAATACTATGATGCAAAGCACCTCTTGAAAGCTCAAGACGAAACGGCGATGAATGTGCCAGCGTTCACTCCAATGAACGACCGTCTGGCTGAGCCGGTGCCATGCACTCGGACAGATCAGTGATTCAATGAAACGGCGACAGCTGGTAGACACCTGCCATGTCCGACGATGATACTCAGATGTAGTGTTGACCCTCACCTAAAGAAGGTTCTCGCGAAAGATAGTAGCGCTCAAATGGTCAACGAAAAAACATTCGAAAATCGGCCTAACACGCTTGACCAGCATCGCGAAATGTGGAACATTGGAGCAACTGACAAACAAGCCGTGGGCCAAAGGCTAATCAAATCACATACACCATCTTATACTTTCTGAGGATGGAATGTATTCAATGTATTGGTTCCTATCCGTGTGAGGTGACAAATGAAAATATAAAGGATATTAGCCATCCTGCATGCCCGTCATAACCCGTCCTACGAATCTGAGTCGCCGAACACAAATTCGAATGGGTCAGCCGCAACGTAGGACCTAAGACTCCCAGAAAAATGAAGCGTTTGAACGTCCCAAGGTTCTCGAGGAGTCCAGTGGTCCCATACCAGATCCTCGTCAAGACCAACTTCACTGTGGAGGAGGGTCCCTAATACATGACCCGCGTCGTCGATGAAGACATTCCAGGCGGTTTCTCCATATGTTTGGTAGGTCCGCGAGAAATCAACGAAAACACAGTGGACAGACGAGTCCGAACTCTGGGATCTGCTTCCCTGATTTCTGTGACACAGAATCTGACCTGAGTGCCAATCGTATTGGGCAACGTCCGAAAACTGCAAGGCGCGCACAGCGTGGCGGGTGCTCTCGATCTACAACGTAACGGTTCGCATATGAGATTTCATGACTATTGCTGGAACCTCACCAGTTGTATCTGTTGCTTTGTGTCGAGTCTGCACGCGACACCGCTTGACAAAGGCTCCGCTGGAACGTATTCCATCAGTATTCCGCACACTTCATGGCCATCGGATAAGTTGAACTGGGGTAGTGGAATAAGACAGCCGATGCAAGAAAGATAGGGAAAACCACTAACAGTGTGAGCTCCAAAGTAGTGGGGTATGAGGGAGCCCTGCAGAAAGGTCAATTTTCTGTATGCTGCATCCTCCCTGCGCACACACTCTTCGGCCGTTTCCCAGTGATATCTCATAGCGGACAGATCGACACCTACATCATCTGCCGATGCACTGTGACGACTCTGGAACGACCAAAACCGGTCGTCTAAGAGCTTGACACAAAATCCAATCGAGTCACCTGCAGCCACTTTGTCACCATCTACGGAGAGTATTTTGCAACGAAACGTCCTGGACATGGTAGCACCAGCTTGTTCGGTGAGTTCATCCCCCAATACGAGCGAAAACGAGGACGACGATAGGATACGTGTTCCCATAGGATCCTGGGTGCGCTGGTGGGCATGTATATGATCTAGAGTATCTTCGGGTAGGTCTTCGATAGGACTAGAAGGTGCAAGAGGCATGTTGCTCTTGAAAAAGCCGTGCGTAGCGACGGAGATCACATCGCCAGGCTGAGAAAAAAGCGGAGGAATGGAGCGTTTGATGTACGACTTCCACCGCAAGAACTGTAGAGCTCGTTCGTCATCGACCAGCAGAGTTACAAAATCAAAGTCGCTGTGACGTCGACTTGTTGCAAACAACTCGTCGTCTTGAAGAAGTGGCGCATCCGGATCAATACGCGGTCCAGCAGGCGCATCGTCCTCGGGTTCTCCATAGGCATATGCTGGCATGCAAAGGGGAAAGCGAGACTGAACGAGACCATTGTGCAGATACGCAGCGAGGATGATGCAAAGTCGCAAGGGATTGCGGCATATGGCGGCCGTATCGTAGAAGGCGGTCCCTGCCGCAGTTGACCGGAATACAGTCACTGCCTCCATATCTGTGCAGACGATTCGGCTTTCTGGACTTGACGCCCATATATGACCAAGGAAAGACAACATAGCGCTCGCTTCAAGGTTCGGATCGATAATTGTATCAGTGGAAAACGGCGGCTGGCGGTCGAAAACGTCATGCTTGAATCAGACTCCGTGATAAAAGACAGACTAACAAAAAGGACGATGATTGGAGAACATAAGTCTCGAGCAGAAAGACTAGATCCAGGGCAGTGAAACATGGAGATTGATGAGCCTATCAACAAGGATAAGTAGTGATTCCATGTGGCACTCAACAAAAACACACCGTCTCCGAGGAACTCTGTAGAGCTCCGAATCGCATGTGGAGTAGGACAAGGAAGCAGCTCAGAGAAAAGACAAGCTATTCGGTGTAGAATAAAATCCTTGAAATAGTCATGGCTACTAGACAAGATGAATCAACATGACGAATGCAGCGAGAATAACGCAACGACACGGCGGAGGTACCTCGACGAGACTGCAGACTCGGGTTGTGTTATCTTGATGCGTCTGTTGTGGCAGAGGCGCAAGTTCATGGTAAAGTCACCGACGAAGGTCTCCATGTTTTCCAGCGCCAAGAGCTTCGGTGGACGGATGAACAGGTGTGAAATCTCATTCTCCAAGCAGGGCCGCTTAACGGTGTGGGTCGTCGCCGGGGCTGATGGAGGAGGCGGAAGAGATTGGAGCAAGGCTTCATGAGGACGTAGCGACCAAGTAGATCGCATTGTTGAGAGAGAAGCGAGATGGAACGAGACAGATGATGTGTTCAGTGGCAACTGGATCTGAAGATGTATCAGCATGTGCTCGGAGGACATTACGAAGCCAAAGAACCAGGACAATGAATGATGGCCACGCACCGGCGATAGTATGCAAGACACCACCTGATACTCCTGGGGCAAAGCGGGTTCTATTAGAATCTATGGCGCCCGGCCTTCGATCACTCCGTCGTGAAGTCGAGCTCGGCGCAAGCGACTCCGATGTCCTATGCGAGCCGCCACCTGCTGCCATAAAGCAGATCAGATAGACAAAGCAAAAGTAGCAAAGCTCCCCGAAACGCTTGCTAAAGCGACACTCCACCTTACGCTAGTCGAGGGTATGAGGCAGAAATTCACTGCAGTAGGTAGGAACGGTTCAAAGCAACGCACCAGTGTGGCGCCGCGCCACCACAATAAGAACCACCACCTATCTGAGATCCGATCAATCAAGATCATCGATCGTCACTGGAGCGATACTCATTCTTTTGCCTCCGTCACCTCGAAACATGCTCAGTACATACTTTGCTACAATCCATCTACTATCCGTCAAGCAATGTAGACACAGTGCAGTACGTTCATTCCACGGAGTGAAATTTCTCTCTGACATGGATATTGGCTCCTCTCAGTCAAAGATTAACATGTAGATGGGTGGCCGGTGAGACGCTAGCAAAAATGCTCGTGTCATCCGTTGTAGCCCATCGCTTTTACGGCACGCACAGCATAATCATTAGTGCATTGATTTTGGCTATAGTCCCAGAGCTCGTCGTGGATCGGGAACCAAATCAGTACGGCTCCCTCGACGCACGGCTTCCATTTCACAGCACACCTATTGTTTCTTCATCGCAAGGTATGGGCTGACGACGTGTGCCACACTCACCTGAACCATGACGCTGTGGTCTCGCTCTTCTGAGATCGCTTTGACGGGCACCTGAGGAAAGGACCTCAGCATGGAGTCCTTTTCTCTGCCGCTTGGTGAGCCCTCAGGGCTATAAAGTCTGGACGGCTGGAGCTGCACCGTCGACATTCATTTCACCGTACCAGTTTCCTCCCCCCCATCTATCACGATGTTTCAAGAACGCATCCCAGCGACGCCTATCCCTGTCACAACTTTCTTGAGACTGAACTCGTCTAATCCAGCACGCAAGGAAGCCCTGACAAAGCACGCTACAAGATTCATCAATGCAAGCGAAGCCGGTATCCGCGAGACACTTGAGATCACGACCTGCATCGACGGCGCAGTTGTGGTGTACGTATTTCTTCCTGTGACTGACTGCTATCGCTGTCTGACTGGGTTTGCAGTGATGACAGGCACGAGTCGCACTCTGACAAGACGAAGCACATTACGATCGACATCTACGTCGCTTGGTGTGAGCCTAACGACCCCGATCATCTCACGAAGCCAGTCGGTTGTGTGCATCTGTATGATACCGTTGGTAAAAACGGAGAGTTCCAGTATAGAGCATTTGTGCGGCCCCGTCATAAAGCAGACATGGTTAGTGATTTGGTCTTGTATACACAGGACTGGGTCTTTTACTGACCGATTCGTGCCAGGCTTTTTGGAAAAGGTATGTGTTGTGGGCGGACAAGAAGATCAAGCACTATACGGAGGCCAAGAACAGTCACCAAGCGACTCTTCAAGTTCAGATTTCCATCGTCGAGACCAAGAGGACTGAAATCGTTACTTTGAACGTCGAAATGAAGAACAAGGAAAAACAGGCCAGAAATCCCAAGATGAGAGAGCAGGCCAACCGCGATGTTGGTATTATACAGGACAAGCTCTACAAGGCCGGCGTGGCTATGGACGCAGCGCAGCATGTCGCTGCGGAGGCAAAGCAGCGGCTCCCTGGTGTGCAAGTCCGCCTCACGAAAGCCCTCGAGGATGCCGCGGCTGCCAAACAGGGTCGAACCTGGGCAGAGACAATGCAGAGCCAAATTATCAACCCCGCGACCGCAAGGGTTTTGAACTGAGCCCAAATGAGCAGCCATGTTCTCGTCCGATGTTTCAAATTGTAAGAGTAGCGATGATTGTCCTTACATAGTCTTAGCAATATATATTTCGTTCGTCTTGGTCAAGATAGTAAACACGACTGTCGCAAGTCCCATCGCAGCTAGTACCTCAGTAGTGCGACAATGGCAATGAGACACCGAGCAACATTGATCAGCCGCATAAATCCAGTTTTCCAAGGTGTGACTTGAGAAGTACTGCCCCCCTGACGAAATCCCCGCGTCGCTCGCCGATAATACCGCCCACCTTATCGTACGCCTTCAGAAAATCTTTATCAGCGTTTGGGCCTTCGAGATGGGATAAAGTTGGGTGCTAGTGAAAAGACTGCCTTGCGTCCGACATACCGACAGAGTCTTGCTTGATTGTTCTCAACGTGATCCGGCCTACCGAGTTCCCACTCTTCGATTGCGAGGAGGTTACTGTCGAGAAGTACAAGCCGGCGTACGGACGTGTGGTTGAGATTAAGGCGGCCTCGGTGCACAAGGACACCACGCTGCATACCATCCTCCGGCATCTCCTCTCCGCCGACATGCTTCGTTACGAGTTCTTCAGAAGCTCGTCGGAGAACGCACAATATTGGCTTCGCGACGTCGTGGACAGCCTCGAGTCAGCCAAGCTCATCCGATTACCCGAGGAGCAGCTTGAAACATACGGGCCCAAAGACAGGTCTCCGGCGTCGCTGGCATATGCTGCGTATTACGCCATGGACAAGCTGTATATGGAGTCGGGTCTCGAAAATAAAGCCTGCGGTCTGGGTCTGCCGCGATGGCACGGAAATGGTAAATTCTGCGATGAGCTCATCGCAGAGAAAGCCATTAGTGTGCCGTCGTCATACGCCACTGTATGGATGATTCCTCTTGTAGCTTTTCATTGTTGCTCAGGAGGATCTGGAACGTACTTCTCGGGTACAGGGTCGAAAGGCGTAGAATGTAGTCGGATCCTGTGGCCAGATACTTTGAACGTCGAGCCTCCTGGTTGTTCTTTTCTAGACGGATCAGTGCGCATATGGAATCACCCAGAATACCTGCTGGAGATAATGAGTCTTGATATGGATGACACACGGTGACTTCAGCCGCCGTGGCGTCAGGTTGGTGTCATGGCTAACCCGCCGTGGCGCCTGATTAGGAGGCCAAAAAGACGGAATGTGAGGCCAACGCAGACAAGAACGACGTGGCACGCCACTAACGCATGTACATCACATCAAATCAACATCTCTGAATGCGCATACTGCTTTCTGGTGGCCACAATCGTTGGTCTATAAGTAAAGGTCAGCGAGATGAGACATTGACAACGAAGAGACCTTATCCTTTCCTGTAGCACTTCACTCAAGAAAATCATGTTCAAATATTCAAGATTCCCAATCGACGGACGAAGAGATGAAGGGCGACGTTGGAAGTCATGATTCGAAATCTGACTTCGGTAGTGAAGTCGAGGCAGGTATCCGTGTTGAGGCCGGAGAAGCCAGCGATGGACGAAGCCAGAGAATCCGGGTACGAAGCCGGCCAATCCGGGTACGAAGGCAGTGGATTCAGGAACGAAATCAGAAAGGCCGGCGATGGCGCAGGGAGAGCACCGGTGGGGGCGGGTCGACCAACGAAACCGAAGTCGCCAGGAAGATCGGTAGAACTCTCAAGGGATGGTTCGGCAAACGCATTATTGAAGTCTACGCCCGCGCATCAACGTGTCACATTCACAAGCCGCCCGTTGGCAGCCCGCAGACATACAGGGAAATGTCGACAAGATCTTGCCCGAGCAGATCAGACGCCCCGAGTAGCCATTGATCAGAATAGGATGAATCCTGACAACTTGCACGATGTAGGCAGCATATGGCGATTGCGTTTGAATAGACGAGCCTTGCAGCATAAGCAGCTTCTATATTCTGAATTAGACTATACTGTGATAATTAAGGTCAGATGGGCATAAAGTATGCATACGACCATGCGAAACCGACGACCTAGATCTGTGCCCACCAGTGACCTGCGTACGACAGCTAGGATCATGCAGCATCAGACCCGCCCACTCTCGTCTTCTCGTTTGCCCACAGGCCCTTGCGTCTCCTCTCAAGCTCCGCTTCTATCTCCAGTTCGATCGCCACAGCCTCCATCCAGCCGCTAACCCCTCCCTTCTCGTACGCCCTCGAAAGCTGCGCCTGCGCAGCAGACCATGTCCATGATTCCAACTTCGACCTGGAACTGGCAGATGATTGAGGCGAGGAACTTGGCGAAGGAGAGACCGGCGCAGGAGAGGAGAATGGGGAGGTCGGAGGGAGAGGGTCGGACGAGGGCGGGCGGTGGATGCGAGAGGCGAGGAACGGCATCTTCTCGAGGAGCGTCTGGCGCATGGTAGTTGCGAATTCCTGGGTCTAAGGGGCGGTAAGTAAGAGTCCTGAAAAAATGTAGAAAATTGAAGGATGTCCCAGATTTGAAGGGGAAATGCACCGGAGCACGACAGCTCGATTTGAGTAGGTATGGAAGCAAAAACACGCACATCTCGTACACCCAGGTATGTCTTCACTCCCCAAATCGAAGCTACCCCGCCCACGACAACGAGAGTAGTAGCGATGCTGAAAGCTTTGAGTGTATAGAGAGGAGCATTGAAGAAGTCTTCGCTGTCAGCGGCACCGGCTTCCGAGGTGCCGATCGCAGCAGGAGCTGGGGATTCTTTCGGCAGCGCTGAGCCAGATGATTCTGGCGTAGTTCTAACTACTCGACGAGGCAGGGGAGCTGAGGAGGTACCGCGTGATGCCGTCGCGTTCGAAGTCGCAGAAGTAGTCGGTAAAGGTGCTCGAGCTGTGGATCGACGCGGAGGAGGCGCAGACGCAGAGTCAATCGCACGTCCGAGGATAGCCGCAGATGATCTCTGTTGTCGACGGAGAAGGACTAGAGGAACAGCGAGAGCGACGGTGCTCACCGCAAGCTGCGTCGAGCGAGTCAGTCCAAGTTCGGTAGTCTGATAACAGGTCGACTCACGAGTGAAACGGGAATCCAAGGCGACATACGAGGCTTGGATGTGCCGCCATTGTCTGCTGCCGATGCAGACATGGCCATGAGGTCGTCGTCGTCGCCTTCGAGCAATGGCAGCCGTGGCCCGTTGGCACGAGCGTCGGGAATTTCCTTTCCCGGATGCGCCTCCGGCTTCTGCGGCCTGCCTGCCCAACGCTCGTGCTCTCATGATCAGAGGCGCCCAGACGCAGACTCAAAAGTAATGCAGCGGTTTTGGGATGATCTCCATGCAATCAGAATTCGTACAGATAGATGCTACTAAATTACATGAAGGCAGAAAACTGTAAGCAAGGTAAAACACAGCACGAGGCTGGCACTAGGTACTAGGAACATGTACGATTTTTCGACAGAAAAACAAAGATAAGCTAACACTGACGATCCACGATAAGCTAAAACCGCATTCAAGAAAAAGGCATCGCATCCAATACCCATGCAAGGGCATTGAGCGCTCTGAACTGCTCTGAATAGTCTGGGATACGCGGCAATATCGTGCCCGCCCAATCTGTGGGGGCCTCGGAGGCCTCTGCATCTACAGCGATGCACGCATACTCGAAGAAGGCGGGGTACCACCCAGCCAGCTCCCAATCAATAATCCAAAGCGTGCCCGAATGGTCTAGGATGAGGTTCCGCGGAGATATGTCTTGGTGCGTCAAGACGAGCGGATGGTCTGTCGTGAAAGAACGGACAGAGCTGGCCTTTGCGAACCCGAGCTTGCGGTTCAGCCATGTGATGAGCTCGTCCTTTGTCTTGAATGGCCCTGCGCCGTAGAATGTAAACCAAGGACCCACACATCTCCCGCCACCGATGGGACCCGGGACCTGGTTAGGAGACGACAGGCTGCGGAGGCTTTGGAGGTGCTCGGAGAGTTGTGTGGCCACCTTCTCCCGTTTAGAAGCGCTCATTACTTTCCAGTAGCCTTGAAGATTGCGCCCGCGGATGTACTGCATCACAATGTAGGTGTCACGGCCCTTCGAAAATACGAGATGAACTGCAGGCACAGGGATCTTGGTCTGCTGGCGAACGTAGATCATGACCTCTGCCTCGGCAGCACGGACGGACGATCCGTATTTGACGACAAGGTCGTCGGTGATCTTGACCACGTGTGTCCCAAGGGCATGGAGCACACGTCCCTGGGGTATCATATTCAAAACTTGCGAAGGAGTCAAATATTTATCCTTATTCTCGGGTGAAATGAGAATCGTGATCGGTTTCTGCGGGGCTCTGTCATATGTGAGATGGGTAGCCGCAACCGGAGACAAAGAACACTTACGCAGCGCAACTTTTCGAGCCCGCGTTGTGCTGGATCATAAGTCAGATTGAGGATAACGCACAGAACAAGCATGACTCACAGCCATCCATTGCAAGCCAAGTCGTGACACCAGCTCTCTCATCGGTTCTGACGGAGGATTCACAAGCACAAGTTTGCTAACTCCAAGAGTACCTTGCTCAGATAGCACCTCGAGAACGCGTGAGAGATGATGATCGGAATTCTGGGGAGAGACCACTAGATGCGTGCAGGTGACTGTCTTCAGTATGGAAGCTACTGGCCGAGCGTCGATCTGAGAAGAGATAGCGCCGAAGGAAGCGCCGTGCTATGTGGAAAGATATGAACTACTATTCAATCGTAAAAAGCTTGTATCCACGAACCATGAGTGCCTCCCATATGTTCATGCCCATGAATTCATCAATGGGATCACCCAACTGTGCGATGCGCATGCTGAAACCTTGCCCAAAGCGTTCATAGCAATTACGCAGGGTCTGCAGTGCTGTGCGATGGGTAATGGGAGTCCATCCTTGCAGACCGTCACTAGTGTGTATGCCGGAGATGAAAGCGCTGCGATCCGGGTAATCATGGGCCACAGCAGGTGGTGTTGTCGTAGCCGGGGGCGAATCGATGTCCTCCTTGCCGAGCAATGACTCGGGATGGATGACGCGCACAGCCGGCATGTGCACCTGCGATGCCGAAATCACAACCGGAATATTATGCATTGCGGACATTGCAGAGGCCAAGGAATCATGGAGAGTGGTGTCGGAGGGCAGAAAGAGATAGGAAGCACCGCATATCAAGATCCCCACCATCGTGATGGCCGCCAAAGTATAGCTGTCCACACAAATGGGTACCACTGCACCCTGCGCGACGCCAACACACTGCAATGCATCGGCGACTTGCAGAGCAGACTCAATCAAATGAAAGTATGAGACCTGGGCTTCCCTCTTGCTATCTTGATACCAAGTCGCTGGAGCCAGGGGGTCAAATGCGGTCCTCGTTCGTAACACATCATGGAGCGAGTCGACGTCGGGGGGATGAAAATGCTGCGGGGGTTGGTTGTAGCGCAATGCACCAGATTCAGAGCCTAAAATATAGTCCTCTGCGATGCCTATGAATGACAGCTGGCGGGAGTACCATCCACATGACTGAACATGAACGAGGGCACATCCAAGATGGATTAGTAGCCATCCAGCCATGGAGCTGTTTAGCACTCCCGTGTCGTATGAGATCTCCAACATGTCTGTGTTCTGCGTAGAATGATTGGAGATGATAATGGGAACTTGATGGATAACGGCCACGTCGACCGCTGAGGAAGAAGGGATAGTAGCAATTGCTATGGCTGCCCGTCGTAATGGCGGGTGGGGGATGGCTCTCCATCCGGATGCCTCCTGATCTATTTGTACGGGAACAGTGATTTGCTCTCTTGTGCTTGAAGTTAGCAAATCGAAGGAAACGGCATCTTTTGGGAGGTGAAAGCGTAATGTCAGGGAGAGCGCAAGAGGAAGCTGAGCCCAATTGCCGATGCGGCGTTTGAGGCTCAGGGTCCTGTGATGCCACCTAGGAGAGGATGCCGCAGGAGCTCTCCATGATGAAGGCACTTGAAGCAGATGAGACATGACGGGGCAGGGACAGAGCGATCCTCTCCTGTGTGTTGGTTGCAACAGACTTTATCGTATCCAAGTTGTTACACGCCACGATGTGCTATGACCGCCGCCGTGATATCAGAATCTACTTATTTTGCTTACGTTATATATTTCCGGCAACGTTCGGTTGTTGTTCAAACGTTCAATGTTCTAGCTCGTGCTTATTGTTCCCAAATTCGTGTTCGGTGAGTGTTCCGACAAGCTCAGGCTGCGTCGAGCACGTCGGTCGAAGTTCAATAGTCCAGTAACAGGCCGACTCACGAGTGAAACGTTAATCCAAGGCGAAATACGAGGCCCGGAAGGACCGTCATTGGCTGCCGCCGACGCGGGCATGGCTGCGTCGTCGCCATCGTCGTCGTTGAGCAGTGGCCGCCCGGGTGTCCCCACGGTGCGGAAGAGCGTCGGGAATTTCCTTTCCTGAAGTACATGCTCTCCTCGGAGTCCTCCGGCGCCTAGCGCTTGGCGTCACTGCGCAAGAGTCGCGTGGCTTTGATATCCACCTCTTTCAAGCTTTCAACCACGACTTGCCAACTTACCTCTGTATCTTGACGTCGTGTCGACAGAAATCGAGCAGAATCTTGACCCTTTTCAAAGCATGTCTGTTCGTTCGTCTAACGATATCAGCGAATTTCGACATGTTCTTCAAAGCAGGAAGAACATCGTCGCCGTCGTCGGCGCTGGTCTTTCCAAGGCATCAGGCAAGTTGACCGCATTTCTTGAGCACCATCACTGATAGAGATCCACAAATTGACAGGAATCCCAACATATCGAGACCGCGATGGCTTGTGGACGCGGTACGATCCGACTCAGCTTTCAACACCACAGGCTTTCGCTGCCGATCCGAGTCTCGTCTGGCAATTCTACAATACTCTTAGGACGGCGTAAGTCTTTTTCTTCAGATTCATTACATTTTCTTAGTCCTCTGGCCATAAGATCCCTGAAAACAGCGCCAAATGCGGGACACCTCGCACTGGCCGTTCTCGGCATACCCATGCACCTGCGAGTCTTGGCACCGGATGCTAAGTTCACGCTAGTTACACAGAACATTGATGGTCTCGATGTACGCGCACTCGAGCAAGTGGAAGGAACGCAACAAGAGACGGAATCGGAGCCTCCTGCTTGCATATTCGAGATTCATGGTCGGCTCCTGGATACCCTCTGCACAGTCTGCGAACATCGCGAGTCGAGAGACGATATTTCGCTATGTCCCGCGCTAGCTGACAGCCTTTCCATCGACTCGCCGAAACAGATCCCTCTGGAGGATCTGCCACGGTGTCGGCAGCCAGGCTGCGGTGCACTTCTGCGACCGGGCATTGTCTGGTTCGAAGAGACCCCATGTCACATGCGGGAAGTCTGGGCCACAGTGGATGAAGCCGATCTATGTCTTGTTATTGGCACATCTGCAACGGTATGCGTCTCATGGTTTTGAGCTTGTGCGAATATTCCTCATCATCGAACCTAGGTATCACCAGCTGCAGGCTTTGCGTACACGGTCGCGGATCATGGAGGCAAGGTCGCTATCTTCAACATCGAACACAGCGATGAGGCGGATCGGCCGGATTTCTTGTTTCTCGGCCCTTGCGAGGAGACACTTCCGCGTGTCCTTTTCGGGTGACTTCGGATCGTGCTCTAAAGTATACAGCGCATTGACGTACTATCACAAGTCGAGAGACGTACTTTGCTATGTTCTGCGCTAGCTGGATTCGCTGCCGTCGGCTCATTACGCCCATCGAAACGGATCCCTGTCGGCAGCTCTAATACATGACTGCCACCTCAATCTCAAAAGGAAGGAGTGTTTTAAGGGTCTGTTTGGAGACTACTCGGCAGCCAGACTGCGATGGACTTCCAAGAGTTGTCTAGTTCGAGGAGACCCCACGCCACGTGCGGGATGTCTGCGCCACTGTGGATGAAGCCGATATGTGCCTGGTCATCAACACATCTGTAACGGTATGACTCGTTGTTTGAAACTTTTGCGAGTGATCCTTATGATGGAACCTAGGTGTCGCCAGCCGCAGACTTTGCGTATGCGGACTCGGATCACGGCGGCAAAGTCGGTGTCCTCAACGTTAAACACAGCCATGATGCGGGGATTTCTTGTTCCTCTACCCTTGCGTTCCGGCGATTCCGTAAGGTCTCTTCGGATGACCTCGGACCGTGCTCTACAGTACACAGCGGTCCAGAACATGAATGACCGGTGAGATCTCGTCTCTGCTGACCACGTTGCGATATAACTCACTCCTGCAATGATTCTGTCGGCCATCAATCGGCCATGTATATNTNNTATCAGNNANGNTGTNTNNTAGNGCNATTNNNCAGAGACNNTNCTTGNNNGNGATCNTCAANNCNTNCTGNNNGNNNNATCNNNGTNNNGNNTNCTNNA
>SFCI01000120.1:0-10859 GCA_004681135.1 Hericium alpestre | reverse complement strand
ANGNNGAATGGGAGTATTCAGAGCGCAGTCAGGCTCGATCATAGCCCTGCGCGGACAAGAGCTTGGTGCAATTCGAGTCCTCGAGGGTTATAGAGCCGGATTCAGAAGCACATTTGATGAGACTGGTAGAAGAAAAAGGACAACTTAGCCGTAGAACGGTGGTCCAATAGTCCCTTTTCCGAGAATCGAGATCGATGGACGAGCCATGTCGTCGTTGGGGTCGACGACCACAGTCAGGCGGAGACAAATTGACGAATCGACCAATAGCTGAATCGATTGATCAAAGCGTGACTCCCACGATCCTTTCCACTTTACTCTCACCACGCAGCGCTTGCCAGCGGGCCACTTGGTCAACATCGCAATATCATCTTCACTGTTCAACAGACAATATCTTCTCAACTAGTACTGGGACTGTTTCGGATTAATTATGGACAACTGGATCATGTCGGTTTGCGCTTTCCTTGCTATCGCCGCCAAGATGTAACGTGGCAGGTCGCCGGTCCCATATGTATGGCTCAGGCTGTAGAGCTGGGAACTCTGCTACTATCTACGCTCCCCTTCCGCTCCTCCTTGAAGCTGATTTTCATAGAAAGGGTACGTTGCTTTCTGTTATGACCACTTTTTGCAGTGTGGTACAAACTCACCATTCAGCTTGACTGACGACGACACACTGACGGTGACACCTCTGGTCCACACGCGCGCGTATGACGCCACGACTCGTTCGGAGATACCGGCCTCTTCCAGATATGCCAAGAGGTACCCATATGGTATGTTATGCGAATGCTGAACATCTAGAGCATCGTCAGCAATGTATCGCTGTGAACCGCATGGATATACGCTGTATCAGTGCAGGTCTTCCATGTGATTGTCCACCTTAGACCTCAAGCTATGACATGCATCATCCCATCCTACGCTATCGAGCTCTGATCGTGTGTCATATGGGCTCCTTTGGCGTTGTGCCATCTTGTGCCATATGAACTCCCGTTGCTGGCTATTGGATGGAAGCTGCCGGACGCATGATGGCTTCGCTTGGCATCAATGGAACTGAGCTTCATCCTGACTTGTCCACGGACCACTTCCACTTCCTGGACCTGGCTCCGTGCCTCGACGCGACGTTCAGCAGAGTCTGGACTGAATTTTTCGGCAAAGATTCGCATCGTCCTGCATATCATGTGGAACCTCCAGATTGTCCCAGTGGCGACGCATGCAACCACCGGCACAACGTCGTATCTGTGTACGAAAGACCCGGCCAGAGTCCTTCGTCTTGCGTATAAAATGACTATGCATTGCAGCAGGGTAGACCAGGCGTTGGCTCGTTCAACTCTCCTCTCTAGTACATCGGCAGTCTACAGCTCCCCACCTTCAGACACAGCACTCACGGACAATGACTTCGTTCAGCAAGCTCTTCACCTCCGTCTTCCTTGCTCTGCTCTGCTCGTCAGCGGCTGTAGCTGCTCCGTACGCGCCGTCTGCCAAGTATGCTACGCACCGCATGCGCTTGGTCGGCAGAGACGCGAGCTTGAAAGTCGAGGCTTTCCACCCGGAGTCTACCTACGAGGTCGGTGGTCATTTCTTACTTTCTTTCCATGATGCTGACGTGTCTGCGTCCTGGACAGACTTTCGGAGTGGATGGCCTTGATCAGGCGCACGCGAAGCGGGATAACTTCGACCTCAAAGGCGCCGCTGTGTCCTTTGTCCAGTCGAAGCTCGGTGTCGACCAGAATGCCGTGACGTTCAAGTCTGGCTACGAGGGTGACGTGACCAAGCACGCCTATGTCAAGCAGCAGCATGTAAGCTTTCATTGGCCCTATGGTATACTGACAATATGACTGAACACCCTTATCTGACCAGGCTGGCGTCCCCTTCGCAAACGCTGTGGCCAACGTTGCCTTCAACAACGACGGCAAGGTCGTTGCCTTCGGCTCTTCCTTCGTGAAGACAGGTAAGACCCGCACCCGCATGTGGATTTTCCAATTTCATCTGACCCGGTCGATGCGCACCAGACAAGATTGCGTCGCCTACCCCCACTATCGCGCTGTCCGACGCGATCGCGACCGCCGAGCAGGCGCTGGATGGCAAATACAACAACCACCCGGCCACGCTCGAGTTCTTCGCGCAGCCGGACGGGAGCGCCGCCCTCACGCATGTGATGCAGATCCAGAACGAGGATACCGGCACGTGGTATGAAGCCTTCATCGATGCGCATGAGAATAAGCTGCTTTCCGTGACGGACTTCGTCGCCAAGGCGTCCGTAAGTGGGCTTTCCCATGCATACCTTGCGACTGATACTGAACGGGTCATGGGTTGCAGTACCGCGTGCTGCCTATCAACAAGGAGATTCTGACGGACGGCCTCGAGGTTGTGACTAATCCTCAGGACACCACTGCTTCTCCCGACGGCTGGCACAGCGACGGCTCGACGAGCACCACTGTGACCGCGTGAGTGCCAAAAAAGCCCAAATGTGCCCGTTGTATAACTAATGCGATACATCCAGCGGAAACAACGTGATCGCCTACAAGGGCTCGCAGTCATCCACCACAGCCGAGACCTCGTCCGGCTTGAACTTCATCTACACGCAGAACCCGAATCAGGCGCCGACGACGACCGACAATGTGCACGCGGCGACCGTCAACGCGTTTTACGTTGTCAACTCGGTGCACGACTGGTCATACCGCTACGGGTTCACCGAGGCCGCGTTCAACTTCCAGAACAACAACCTCGGAAACGGCGGTGCTGCCAGTGACCGCATTACGGTCAGTGTGCAGGACAGCGCGGGCACGGACAACGCGGACTTCTCGACGCCGGCTGAGTGAGTCGTGTCCAGCTCGCTGAGGCTCTATATCTAACTTCAGTGATTCAGTGGTCAGTCCGGACACATGCGCATGTTCTTGTGGGACGAGACGAGCGTAGGCCCATCCTTCGTGAACCTTATGCTGCCTGACGTTGACATCTATTGCTTACCCAGCCGGAGCGCGATGGCGCCCTCGAAAACGACATCGTGGTCCACGAGAACACCCACGGAATCACGAACCGCATGACGGGCGGAGGCACCGGGCGCTGCCTACAGACCACAGAAGCTGGCGGCATGGGCGAAGGCTGGTCGGACGCCATGGCCGAGTGTGTACTTCTTCTTTTCGTGTCATCTTCTCGCAGGCTGACCTATGTTTTCTTCAGCTGGTCCGAGGCCAAGGGCGCCCCGTTAGCTGACTATGTGTTGGGCCAGTACGTCACAGATGACTCCGGGGGCATCAGAAGTCACCCGTACTCCACGTCCAAGTGCGTTTCATGCTCTCCTCATCGTGTTGAGTTGCTGATGAGTGGTCCTCCATAGGTCGGTGAACCCGCTGACCTACGCCTCCGTCGCCTCTGACAACGAAGTTCACGGTGCGTAATTCACCTCTTCTGATGCTGGACTGTCGCTGACGACTGTCAGACATCGGCGAGGTCTGGGCGAACATCCTGCACAACGTGCAAGCCACGCTCATCAACGAACACGGCTTCTCGAATACCTCCAAGACAAACCCCGAGTACGTACTCGTACCATGCAGAAGCCGACGCATTCCTAACGACCTGCGCATAGCGGGACCGAGGGCAACATCGTCTACCTGCATCTCTTCATCGACGCCCTCCCGATCCAGCCGTGCAACCCCACTTGTGAGTGCGCCTTTTCGCGTTGCAGGCGACGTGCTGACCGTGTGTGCAGTCCTCACCGGGCGCGACGCGATCATCCAGGCGGACGCGAACCGCTACAACGGCGCGAACAAGTGTCTGCTGTGGCAGACGTTCGCGAGCCGCGGACTTGGTGTCAACGCGGCGAGCCACAAGAACGACGCGACGGTGCCGTCTGGCTGCTAGACGAACGCGCTCGTTTCTCTTCCGTCGCACTTATCTATCTGCTATGTAGCTGTCTTCCTGCATTGTGATAGTATAGATACTTGTACATCCTCATTCAATCGCTGCAATTGTATTATCAATCGTGTTTGAGTCCCGGTGTGATAACGCGAGCATATAGTACAGCTAAAGGGACAAATCGACGCAAGGAAACAAGTTACAGAACATCAGCAACCTACGCATTCACGTCCATCGACGAACTGCCCGCAGCGTCTCTAGCCGCCTCCAATGCGCCCTTGACGTGCTCCGTCTTCGCGACGCGCTCCGTCTCTCCGACAATCGCACCGACAGCCGCATTCTCCTCGCCGTCTTTCGCATCCGCGCGCTTCGACCGTGCAATGAGCTGCGCGACAGCCCAGCCGATGTAGCCCGCCTTGCCCGTCTCCCAGGTGCGCTTGCCTGGATCTTGGATGGGCAGGTCGGTGTTGGAGAAGTCCAGATCGGGTTGGGCAGACATGGACGCGAAGAGATCGGAGAGCTTCTGCGAGAGCGTTTCGAGGGCCTGCAGCTGCGGGTTTTGGAGGAAGGAGAGGCGGTCGAGGCGGCGTTGCGATTTGTCGGCTTGGCGCGCCGACGTGCGGACCGCGCGAGAGTACAGGCGTTCCAGACGGCGCGACTGTATGTGTCTGTGTGAATGAGTTGGGTGGTCAGAAGCGGCGGGGACATACGTTGTCGATCTTTCGCCGGAGCTCCTCGATCTCTCCCAGCAGCTCTGCCTCTTTGCCTGGAGACTGTTCGAGGTCCAGTCCCGCCTGATGCGGGACGACGATGGGCAGGTCAGCGGGAATGGCGAAGATGTTTCGCAGCGACCACGCCTCGAAGAAGTCGAATGCGATGTCGGTGTGGAACTCCAGCAGAGTCTGAAACGCGACCAGGCCCTGCTCTAGGTCTTGCGTGCTATCCCACTCCTCGCTCGTCCGTTCATCCGCCCAGCGGACAATAAACTTCTCCATGGCATCGACCGTATCTCCTACCGCATGATTGGCTATGTTCACGATATCGTCTAGCAGAAAATGGGGCGAAAATGACAGGATTTCGGGTAGGAGAACGGATGGGACGGTGGGTTGGGGGCCGCCCTTCGAGATTCCGGCTTGCATTTCGCTGTGATGTGGTCGCGGGTCAACGTCCTGGAAGGAATTCAGGATGAAGGCCATCTAGCAGAAATGCTGCTGAGAGCGCTGAAGAGGCGCGCCTGGCGCGGTCACGTGTAACGCGTCTGTGTGGCTCCTTGCTTCCTGCCTNNANGGATTGGTGAGGGGCAACGCCGCTTCGGAAAGCGTCCAAGTCACGTGATGCTCCCACGCGCAAAATGTGTTCGAGGATGTGGTCGCGGGCGAGCGCGCACGGATTCTCAACATTAGGCATCCAGAAAAATATGGTAAATTCATGTTAGCTTTAAAATGAAAGNAAGTAGCTATATGCAAGAGTACAAGGCATGCACAAGGGCCGGTTTGAAAGAATTTAATGTGTACTTCAGGCCCCTTCATCATTCTCATTCAGTCCCCTTCGTCCGAGATTAAAGGGCCTTCTGGCGAGTTTTGGGTAACCTACCACTCGTAGACGATAGACTTGATATTTTGATACTACCACAGCCCTCACCTGGTGTTCAATGAGCTTCGAGAGAAGCAGTACTGATCTCTCTGTTCTACTCTCCTTTCTCACTCTAGCCCTGCTATTCTTGAATAAAACTTGGATCGAATTCTTTCGAATGGCTTTACAAACACCACTGGAATGTTAGATCATGACGTTATGGCTGTAGGGAGTGAGGTAGAGGTCAGACGCCTTCTCGTTTGGCTTGATCAACGCGCGCGACGCGTCGAAATTTGATTATGTAAAGTGCGTTTGCGCGCGTCGCGCTGGGCGCTTATGCCCGTTCACACCTGCTTTGGGTGGGGGAAACTTTGACCTCCTCGCACATAGGAATATTAGGGAGACGTGACCATAAATCGTGTAAAATAGGTCTCAGTCAATTGGATAAATTAAAAGTACCATAACTTTCCCCGAAGTGCATGAACCTGCCTGAAAGCTGTTCTGCTCATGAGGCCCTACCGAAAATGAGCAGTGCTTTTCCCGATTTGATTTATAGAAACGTCTCCAATCGATTTGTTATGATTTAACATGATGATAGATGAATTTTCACGGTGCTGTGGAAGCTCACACTTCCCCCTACCATGTCTCTCGAGTGTTGAGGGGGATGTGGCGCAGACAGTTTCGGAGTTTGAATCCCTATGCGTTGCCCCTCACCACTTGATGTTTGATGCTTTCGAAATGGACTCAAGATGAGCTTTTCGGGGCCTTCGAACAATGTATAGGCGCAACTTGAAGCTGAAGCGCGAAGCTAGGGCGTTCTACGAACAAGACTCACTTGACGTAAGGCCTAGGATCCGGCCTAGGACTCGAAGTTCCGACTTACGCTGTGGATCCTGGCATGATATTCTGAAATATGGTTGACATCTAGTGATGGCACATGTAAGTCGACAACCCATCTGCCCAGCTTGCCATCTCTCATAAATTTTTGGCAGCAAATCAGGCGCCTCCAAGCCCGACAGGAATCCGCAGGACGATGTCATCTTGTGCCCATCGTATATCCGTCGCTCTGTCCTGCGCTCTTTGTCGACACTCAAGACCGACCACATCGACCTCTATCCTATCCCGGTCCGCACCGCGTCCACGCGAAGGTCCCCATTGAAGTTTTCCTCGAGACCCTGCGCGAATTCGTGGACAAAGGCTGCAGATGAGGTGGGCGCATCCGTGATCGCATATAGTTGTCTTGTTCATGGGCTATTCACTGGAAGGTACGCCCGCCAATTTCTTTATGCATCTGCAGCATCCGGGCTGCGGAGGAGAGCTTCCCGAAGAATCTGCATGTCTTCAACGAGCTCAACGACATCGCTCACAAGTACGGCACCACGCCGAGCCAAGTCACTCGTGTGGATTCTGGCCGAGCATCCTATCTGCGCGCTCCTCTGTCACATAATATATTTCCCGCTCTCACATCGGTTTCGCAGCCAGAACCCGTCATGGAGATCCAGACTTTGGTCGGCAGTACAGATATAGCTGGTACGTGCGATGAATGTGTTTCACTGCACAGACCTTTTCTCCGATAATCACAGGTTCTCGTGTACCTATCATGCGAGATTGACTAGCTTTCACATCCTAATCGTAAGGATACATCAAAACGTACGGTATGTGCAATGCCGCAATTGCACTTCACTGTATTCGCACAGTCGAGTTCAGCTGAAGAGCTATCTGTCGAAGTCCATTCTCGAGTTTGGCCTCCAGATTAGCCAAACGGTCATCCACTTTGGCTTTCATGGCCCCCATGGCTGCTTCTAATTCTGAAAGGCGATTTTCTAATGTGCGAGTTCTGTTGCTTAGTGATTTGAGGTCGCGGGACGGGATCGTGTTGTCGATGAGGATAAGAGGGTCATGCAGCGAGTGAACGTCTCGTCGAAGATTAGGAAGTTTTCTGGCTTCGCAGTCCATGCAGAAGTAAGTGTCCGGGGCTTGTGTAGAATGTGAGCCATATATTTAACATTTTGAATGTAGCGACGACTGACCACAATTCACACACACCCAGCATGGTGGCGAGACAATGGTACCACACGCCTTGCAAGCCATTCTACCTCCAACGGTCTTCAGATCTTGCGAGGCGGCCTGCAGCACTGCATTCAATTCTCCGGTTCCGGAAGGAGGCTCTGCAACCGTAGTCTTGTCCCGTGTCCGGAAGCGCTCCTTAACACGCTCAGCAGTAGTCTTGGCCTCGTCCACCGTCCAGTTGAGATGAAGATCGTGGAGAAAAAAGTCCAGTTTGACGAGGGAGTGGGAGAAATCGTGCGTGAATTCGTCGGTGGTGAGTTCTTTATTGTGGCACTCCAGACAAAAATCGACGGTATTGTCACGGTTCTCGTTCATGCAGTGAACGCACATCAACCGCGAGTCAGTGATATAACGTTCACACGCGTTGCACGTAAAGAAGCTTTCTGTCAATGAGAGGCGGAGATAGTGACATAAGGTGAGAGAACGTACAGGAAATGTACCACTTTTCGTAACCTGTATTCCGCTAGAGCCTCGTAGAACAGGGAATCAGCAGGTGTCAAAACAACACGCAACTCGTTTAGTGCCTTCTGTTCGCAATCGTCGAGCTCTCTTGCATGCGTCCATCGTTGGGCTGCAGCTGATTGCGTTGGCAGAGCTGCACAAGCGCGCTGGGAGGGAGGAGCGTGTGCGGAAACAGGCGGCGCAGAATGCGGAGCTGGCGAAGGCGGTGGAGCGGCTGGTGGAGAGGAGTGCAGTGACCTAGATTCAAGAGGCTGTCCGTCCGCTGTAATTTTTTCTCTTCTTTCGTTGTTGCGCTTTGATCATTGCTGTCGCTTTCTGTATTCGTATCCTGTAGCATATTTCCCTTTTATTCGGATAGCATCGTCGACATCGACCCCGCCCCAGCATATTTCGAACGAGGTCTAGTAGAGCCCAATTGCAAAAGGATGATTAAGATGGAGAGTATAAATACAAGTCTATAGCAATCTAGTCTTTTGCGTCTCAAACACGCCCATGATTCCCATCCTGCAAGAACGTCGTAATCCTCACCACAATAGCATCCAGGCCAACCAGCCACTTGGCCATTTCCTCGTCTAGTTTATCCACGGAACCCCCTTGGGCAATCCGCGTGTAGAAGTCTTCCCGGTGCGGGACAGACCGAATCGCAAGCTGTGCGGTGGTCAGCACAGTCCTGGGCACCGAGAGAGAAAGGGGTACGCACGGAGACGACGGAGCGCACGACGAAGTTGTGGTGGTGCTTCAGGACGACGTCGTACGAGCGCTTGAAGCAGACGTGCAGCTCGGCGTCGCGGTCTGCCTGGGCGTTCTGCAGCGCCTTGCACGTGAACGCGAGGCCGCTGTGAGAGATGGTGATAAATAGACGCGACGAAAGTGTAGCGAGATTTGGATCACCGTATCAGGCGGACGAGACACGCGATGGCGACGCGCGTGCCCTCCGCCGCTTCAGCGACGACCAGCTTCTCAAGCGTCGTCGAAACAGGAGTGTGCGACTCGAAGCGCTCGCGCACGCCCTAGCATCGGAACGATGAGACCATCGAAGATATGCAGGGGCGTTCCAAGTACGAACCGCGATGTTGTTGCGCAGATCGGTCTGCACGAAGCCGAAGACCCCGCTGCCGAGGAGATCTATCAGATGGCCATGTCAAGCCGTTGTCAAACAGATCTGAGAGCATGACTTGCCAAACATGTCGACGAGGCCCGTGGACGCGTCCAGGAAGTGCGCCGTGTCGACGCCATCTTCGGTTACGGGCACGTCTGCGAAGGACTGCATCCACGATCCAGGGGGCGCATGTTCAGTCGTCACATCGGCACTGATGGGCGAATGCGTACCCTGACGGTCTCGAAATGCGGTGCCATACTGAGATATGGGGTTTCGTCTAGAAAATATCTAGGTGGTGGTTGAACGCGCTGAGCTCATGGTGCTGCACGATGCAGGGGCGGTGGGATGCAGCGTGCAGCGCTGGGAACCGAGATCTTCGAGACGTGGCTTACGAGAATCTAATCTTATCAGTTGGGAAATGAAACCGTTCCACTCGTCGTTGATGTGTCTTGTGCAAGTCTACCGACTCTGTGGAGAACAAGGGGTCGTAGATTCGATGGTAGCTTGCATTGAAGGAAAAATGGAGAGTCGAGTCTCTGAAACAGGGTCGGCAAAATTGGATTTCTTCTCATGCACTGCAGCTGGTGCTAGCGCTGTGCACAGCTGTAATAAACCCGTTCGCGTTAGCAAGATGCAGTATCAGAATGTCAGAAACATTGATTATATGTATGGTGACATAGATTTGGTGGAATCATGGTCGCGATGGAGATGGTGAGGGCAAGACAAGATCGGAGTTGCAACCCTGGAATTGACCGTTCAGATGGACACATCTTCGATTTTTCGCGCTTCGTCTTTTGTTTTGTGCCACCATTCCCCCTTCCCCCTACCCTCTTTCTGCTCGCTTCTTGTCTCTGCTGTTTCTTCTCTCGTATTATTCGTTCCGACTGTCTCTTGATACCCATCGATATTATAGTTCTCTGTCTAATTTTTATCTTCAAACATATTCGCCATGTCCGACGTACAGTGAGTTGTCATCTCATCGGGTTCAGTATCCTTCATGACATTGAGCTGGTCGTGCAGAGGCCCCGAGGGTTTGTCACCGCAAGCAGAAGTGGCTTCGTCTACAGCCCCCACGTATGTCGAGCCCCCGCGACTCGTGGACAGTCAACTGACGAATTGAACTAGCATCCCCAACAGGACGGAGGAAACCGACCGGGTCGAGCATATCGAAAGTCAACCAGTCGATGGGCCATCGAATTCCCACGAGGCCTCGTCCTCTCAACTCCAGACCAAGTCTGCAACCACTTCCGTCCCCAGAAAGAGGAAACAAGGAAAAGGATGGAATGACCCAGGGCTCCCGGCCGATCACTCGTCCGAGTACGAGTCTGGGCGCGTGACATGCGAGACGTGCGGGGAATCGGTGTCGTTCAGGGATGAGGAGACAGGTGGCTTCACGCTCAAGCATTGGGACGCGCACAAGCTCGAATGGTGCGTCGCGGCGCATTCTATATTCTGCGCGTAGCAACTCACAAGTCGCGCCCTCAGCTCAAACGGCGGAGAAGCCCCTCCTGACGCCGCGACGTACAGCACAGACGTCGTCGTCGACTCCTCCGGCAACCCGCCTAACAAGCGGCGTCGCGCAAAACGCTCGGAAGAAGAGCGGATCGAGTACCTCCGCTCCGACCCCTACGTCTCCCACTTCGAGCCCTACCGCGTCCTCTGCGCGTCCTGCCACCGCTGGATCCGCCTGCGCCCCAACTCGACCTACTGCTCCATCCCGTGGGACGCGCACCGCAAGAGCTGCCTCGCGCGCAAGCGCAGCCACGCCCCCGAGAATGAGGAGCGCACCGCCGCCCTCGCCGCCGAC
>SFCI01000012.1:0-67244 GCA_004681135.1 Hericium alpestre | reverse complement strand
GCGCGAGGTCTGTACGACCAGAGAGGCTGCGTGGGCCTCGATAATGAGATGGCGGATTTGGTGTGCGCCCATGTCGACGGAGTGTTCGCGAAAGACGGACGCGGCTTTGTCGAGGAGAGCGGCTGTAAGTGGGCATGTGACTTCCTCTTTCCTTCATCTGCGCAGGCTCGGCGACAGCCGAGCGGCTTCCTTGTTCAATCGTCTATGTCAAGATTGTGTCCGGGCAAACGACAAATTACAATACAACAGACATAAAATTGTGATAAAGTACGAATATACTGCGGTGGCTAGGATATTAATGACGAGAAGGAAAAGCCAAAAGCTGGTAAGAAAGTAATGCTATTAACACTGGCGCAGGCCGCCGCGTAGTCGGCGTGCCAGAGCCATATCTTTAGGTTGAATGGTCACCCTCTTCGCATGCAGAGCTGCCAAGAGGGTGTCTTCGAACATGGAGACGAGGTACGCTTCACTGGCTTCCTGCAGCGCGAGTAGGGCTGCCGATTGGAACCTGATGTCCGTCTGATGAAAATCCTTAGCATAGGACTGAAGGCACGAAGGCATACAGACGCACCTTGAAATCCTGGCTGATCTCTCTGACAAGCCTTTGGAAAGGGAGTTTGCGGATGAGGAGGTCGGACGACTTCTGATATTTACGGATCTCGCGGAGGGCGACGACACCGGGGCGGTAGCGGTGTGGCCTCTTCACACGACCGAGAGCCTGCGTCTGTGTCCATCGTCACCAATCCCCTAGCAGTGGCAAGAGAATCGAAACGCACCTGGGTAGCGGACTTCCTCGCCACTCCCGTTGATATTTGCTTACGTGGAGCTTTGCCTGTGTGAACTAAGGTCAGAAAATGTAAATAAGGATATCAGAGGCTGCTTACCCCCGATGGACTTGCGAGCGGTCTGCTTGGTACGAGCCATGAATGTGTAGTAGTGTTAGCTGGGTCGGGATGACAATCTTGGTGGATGGGAGATAGAGGCAGCGAGCCTCGCTTTATAAATTTTGGAAAGTGCTACAAGAACAATGATAGCGCACAAGTCCACAGTGGGACAGCAGCAAAGCGTCCACAGAGGCACGGTTTCGGAATTATGACGCGGGTCTATTGTTCGAAAGCCATGCACCAGAAGCCTCTGAGTCGTGGATGCGATGTGTGGTAACGAACTCTTTCCAAACAAGAGTGGGGGCAGTGCTTATATTCGCGAAATACAAGGAGATTAAGCATCCGTTCCAAAATTCTCTAGCTTCTCAACGACTGCCTTCTTCAACTACAACGCTGATCAACAACGTAGCACAGCACAAGTGATTTAGGAGTACTTACAGCAGGACTGTTGCCTTGGCCGTCAAAGTATGCCATCATCAGCTCGCGACCTACCCAGTCGTTCGGCACAACACCAAGGTCTCTGACGATGAGGCAACGGGGCTGTTTTGGATCGGGGGCAGTCAGCAACAGATCCAGAGGCGTGTGTTTCGCGAGAGGAGCGTTGGGGAAGATTGTCTTGAGCTTGCTGATGGGAGATTGCACAGCGAGCTGCTCCTCAGGAGACAAGGTACCGCGCTCGCGGCCGAGTTTCTGACGGGTCTGGAGAGAGCGAATGAAGGCATCACGAAGATGCGTATAGGAAGTCGAGCGCGTCGGCACTAAAAATGTGCTCATTAAGGGTATATTACGCGCGTAAGTCGGGGCACTTACTGATACGCATGACGCAGGAAGTATTATCGACAATATGCTCGATCTTCTCGTCGACGCTGGCAGATTTACGTATCTTGGAACAGCGTGAATACGTCGCAGCCACGGTACGATGGTACCTCATACCTTCAATTTCGGGTTCGAGAGGTCGGCATAAAATCCGATAGAGTAGACTTTGATACCCAAGAAGGACACTGTGCGAACGCCGACTCCAATTAAGGAGTACGTTGGCAGAGGTGTCTTTGACGGTATACGGAGGGTCTTGGGAAATGAGATGGACGTGGCAGGGTCGACTGATACCTGCGGCTTCAGAGGAGGCCAAAAATGTAGTCTGGGTACGTACCGACGACATCTTCCACGGGGGCCTCGGAATCACACTGAATCGTGGACTGTAACGCCATGACGACTGGGACGGCGAATAATGCGCCCCATAGCAGCGGTCTCATTCGCGGACCCGCATTGGCGGAAGAAGTATATGAACGGCGACATGCCGCAGAGCAGCTGCGAGGCAAGGAACGGGCAGCAAGGCGAGAGGAGAGGAGGCCCAGCATGGTGTCGGGGACGGAGAAGACGCGTCGGCGGCGACGACCGCGCGTTTTGGAGCACGTGCCGCGGCGGCTTTGTCGCGTATGATGCGTCTAGGGGAGATATCGCCTCCTGGAACGAACGCGTCACTGTCGCCCAAGCATACTTGGAGGGCCTCGTCAGCGCTTTCATCTGTATAAACATCCTCATATATCTGTGGTTCGCGCATTCTCCCTTTCCCGTTTTCTCACCCAGCTTAACTCAGCCTCACCCGCGATGGACGTTCTCCTCGACATGCAGGGTTCTGTAGGTCTAGAAAGCATCATACAGTCACTCGGGTTAGGCAACATGGACGACGAGGTCAGTTCCATCCCGGATTCGCCCACTCTCGAGGAGGACACCCTATCGGATGAGCAGCGCGAAATCGAGAAACAACAAGCCACTCTGCAGGTATGGCTCAAGTCCCTGCCGTACGAGTGCGAGACAGAAGAAGAAATGGAAGTGAAGCTTGAGTTCATCGTCGGAAGGATGGCTGTCTGTGCCGAGACCAAGAACTGGCTGGTTCTGACTACCTGGGACGGGGTTCTGCAATGGTACGCGTCAATCCCTGACCCCTGTTTTGTGATATGTTTTTTAATACACCTTGCGTAGTTGGTTGCTCATGCACTACCATATATCAAAGCCAATGCGCGCAAAGCTCATACGTCTTTACTATGAGTTATGCCTGTTGCCTGGTATAGAGCCTCGTGTGCTGCGAAGCTGGGCAGATATGATCCAGAGATTGCTGGGAAGCAAGGCAGAGGGGGGACCTAAATTGAAGCCTAACGAACTTCAACTCCCGTGGAGACCTCTTTGGAGAGCACTTCAGAAGGAGCTGTGGTTGAAGGCGAGGCTCACAGACCCGACGTATGTACCTTCGATCACACGACCGTATTCACTGATTTTGACGGGGGAGCTCATCACTTCATCTCAGACGAAATGTCGTTAACATCCTCATTTATCTCGCCGAACGTTGTCGGAAGTATTACCCCGCCGAAGAGATACCTGAGATGTTATCTACGTTCATCCCTCGGATTACCCAGGACGTATGGTTATTTCTATCTTATATTGAATGAAGAATTTACGCGCTGCATTCAGACGATATTGACCATGATTCCCGTCCTCACATCATTCCTGCCTCCAACACACACGCACCTATATCTTCCTGCATTGTTCAAGATCTGGGAGGCCTTCAATTCTGCTATCATCGATGACAGGCTTATCGAGCTTGTCGGCGAGTTGTCAGAACAGCATGTCGCTGGTACGGCTGGTGATGCGGGTCCCAACGGTGGCGCCGAATACAAAGATGTAGGTATTTGGAGCGAGGGGGAATGGACAATGTTGGTAGGAAAAGCTCTGGGATCATTCAGTGAGCTTTCAGCTTTCATCGACAGAGACCGATCTAATGACGATGCTCTCCCTCAGATGTACCCGTAGGCGCTACACGGGTAGGTCCAAGAGTACCTCAAATTAATTTGGTTTGAGAAGCTTATGCTATTTCAGGGCGCCAGCACCACGGGAGGCTACGCTGATGGCAGACTTGGAGGCAGTCCCGCTCTTCGCATTCGAAAGGCCACCAATCGCTTTGGTAAGGGGTTTTCATGTCGCCATATGAATAGTTCAGTGACATTTCGTTATCAGGTGCCCTGGCGAAGATGATGGTCTACTCCATGGCCGTGGATGGACCTGTCCGCGGAGACGCATCAACTCCAAGTCAGGAGGGAAGACTTCCAGCTAGACAGGCCGGCTATTTAGCCGGTTCTAAGGCATTGGACTCACTTGACAGACTCATAACAAGCACGGAGTCTTTCTTCCACCCATCGAATTCGGGGATTTGGACGATGGCGGTAATGACCGACTTTCATCTTCGTCTGACGACCAGCTGATCATTGTCTATGGCACAGTTGGGCAGCTTCTTGGCACGGCTAACCTCCGACTTCAACAAGCGCTGGAAAGAGGAAGAGCAACCTCGTTGCAAGACTCCCCAGGTTCGTCGCATGCCTTGTCTTCCGACAGGAATTTTGTCTGAACTCTCGTGAAGCACCGCCGCCTTACGCCAGCTATACGCCATGCCTTCGTTCTGATGCTCCGTACACCCGCGCTTTTGGCGATGTTCTCCAAGGATCCTCTATCTATGGGTCTCGCCCAGACCGCCCTCAAATCCATGGCGCTTATTGAACCTAACTTGGTCATGCCAGAGCTTCTCGAGCGTGCATATAGCGGACTCGAGGTGGTGAATGAGACTCACAGGACTACTGCGGTTCTGAGTGTTCTTTCAGCCGTTGCACTTCCGCTCCTGTCGGAGAAGGTCTGGGTGGGGGGGCAGAAGCACGTTGTGCCGTTGTTGGAGCTGTGCATTCCTGGGATTGATCTGGTATGGCCTCCTGCTTGCGTTTGGCCAATCTGGCTGATGTGCGTGCTTGCAGAACGACCCTGTAAAAACCGTGTGCGCGACCATGTTCATCGTCGCCGTCGCCCAGCACATCAAGTTTGGGGATTTGTCTATGACACAATCTGGCTTGTCTCTGTCGAGCGATGCTCCTGCAGAAGAGATGTCAATGGACGTCGACAACGAAACACGTCTTCCTGACGGCACCGAAGGCGTGTCGGTCCTGAGTAAGGAGGAAGAAAGAGTGCTCGTCAGAGAAAGCACGGGTTCCTTTGCAGGTACAGCGTTTATTACTTGCTTGCGATCTACTGAATTTACATCGCGACGACAGATTGGGTTACGTCGCTCTTCAGACGTGTTCTCGCTCTCTTCGAAAACCTGCCGGAAGAAGGCGGACGGAACGCACTACAGGCGGAAAGCAAGAGGAGACGATCCTCAAAGCATTGAAGAGCATGATAGACGTTGTTTGCGTACATCTTTCTGACCAGCTTTTTGATCTCGTGTTGAGGCTGGTCTACGACTATGCGACAACCAACGCGAAGGCGAATTCTGTTCGGGCATTTGGAACCCTGGTGGCGAGCCTTGGTCGTGCGCAGCCGGTGAAGACGATCGATAAGTTCTTGCCGTACTGCATATCTCAGACCAAGGAAGAGCTCAAGCATGGGGCCTCGAGCGTGCGGACGACTTCCAGTGCTCAAGCCATTTCCTCAGACACGACGCTTCATTGGAGTTAGTATCTGCAATTATTAAGCAGTGAACACGGAGTGCTCATGCTTCGTTCGCAGATATTTCAATTCTTCGAGGATGCTGGGGATACGACGGCGCATCTGTAGGTCATTTTCCATTTGTTAGTTATTGACGGCATCTGACGATTATTTTCGTTAGCTTCTGAAGCACAAGGCTGATATCCTGGATGTCCTCAGCTTTCTGGTTGACAAGACGCTAAACGAGAGAGGTTATGGAGGGACGGGACGATTGCTGACACGCATACTGCTGACTCTCACAGGCGTCTACCCTCTGAACAGTCGGTTCGTGAACACGGACGAATGGGAAAGCCCTGGTACGCTGTCCGATCGCAGATTCCCAACATGCACCTAATGATTTGTGTAGAGTTTAACAAGGATCACAACCTGCATTGGGGTAAAATGTACGAAGCCAAAGATGTGGAGATCGACTGGCATGGTAAGCACCCCTCTTTTCTACCACTAGAACGTGACCTCAAATTCTTTTTAGTTCCAACTGCGGACGAGATTGCGTTTGCCCTTGAGATCTTGGATACCATTGTATCGCCATCTTTGGACAATGTGGTTGCCCTATTACCGACCGCTGCCACCTGGGACAATGTTGCTCGCAATGATTTCTGCCGGTAAGTCGCTGCCATTCCGCCTGCGAAACTGAGACAAGCCGAGTAACCTGCGTATTCCAGGTACCTGCATGTCTGCAGGTCGGCTTGGAGCGGCTTGCCAACCCTGTTTAAGCATGGGCCAAAGCATGTTGTAAACCCCTGTTTGAATCCTGAAACTGAAGTGGAGAGCCTGTTGATCTCGTCAATTGATATGCAGGCCGGCTTCTGCCTCACCGACCCTGCGGATGCTCGTTATCAGAAGGCATCGACTGCACGCGAACGCTTTGGCGACGTAATACATCACGCTGCTCTGGCTCTCAGCCAGGATCGCGAGGGCGAAGATCATATTGATGCAGTTCTTTCAGTCGCAAAGGCCATTGATGTCTACTTGCTGGATTATGCGCTTAGTCGGACGGATTTCACTGGGTTGCAGAAAAATTATGCGCAAGCTAGGGAGTAAGTGCTTGTTATCGTTCCAGAAGATTCCTGTCTAATTAGTGTCTTCTAGTCTCAACCGCGTATGGCCGAAACAGAAAGAGAACTCGCGCCTCGTCTTCTTGAAGCGGGCACAAGTCTATCACAGCGGTCGACAGTATCTGCATGCTCTCTACCGTCGTCGCTCTGAGCTTGATGACCGACTCATCCTCGATTTACTGGAGCTATCGCTCTCGCCATATACGAGAGTCAGAAGGTATGTTTGAATCTATATGCAGCGTCCCATAACCTCATCTTCATCTATCAGGCACTCGCAATCGGTCTTGCATAATGCCTGTGGAGTGGGTATTTTTTCCCGATACCAGAAGGTCCCGTCCTCATGTAGCTATAGTATTTCGTTCGATCGACGAAACTCATTTTGCCTACCGTCTTCAATGCGCTTTCTCGAGGGACCGACCCGGATCGGATGAAAGGCGCGCTTTATATCATGTATAACAAGGGTCTTGGTACGTATTGAGTTTAACTATGTGGATATTACTGACATCCGGATAGCGGCATATGCAATCGCAGGCAAGTATATGACGATACATGAGGGATGAGACGGTTCTGAAGTGCTTTGCAGATCCCAAAGATCCTACTATTTATGGGCAATACCTCATCCACCTTCTGGAGTGTCAGCATCAGGAAAAGGTAGCTTCTTTTCATCTCTATCATCTGACATGAGGAGCTGAATAACGCTCTTAAGCCATCCATTCAGAAGCTGGTCAACAGCATTGCACAAGAATGCATAGTCAACCTGGCAGAGGAGAGCATCCGAACGGATGCGTACGATGACGATGCTCCAGGCGTGCAAGATGCTCTATCTGAACTCAAAACTGAGTTTTCCGGAAATATCATCGATCGCTCAGTCCTCTCTGAAGCATCCCAGAAGGCGCCTGTAAGAGCACAGGCCCGGCACGAGAGCTATGCAAAAACGGTAAGCACTTTCTACGGTTAACAACCCTAGTAACTCACATAATTTTAGGTCTTGGCGATAGTTGAAATTGCAGCGAGGAGTACAACGCATGTGGGTAATATTCTATGACAAGCTTCAGATGACGGGTTCTGATAATTGCCCCGCAGTGGAGATATGTCCAAATCGCATTGGTCTTCCTCTTTGGGCTTCTGCGCCGTGATGCTGTTCCGCCGCCACAAGAAGCCAGGCTGTTCATCGAGCATACCACGAGCCCACAACCATCATTGCGGCAAACTGCCCAGAAGTATGCCAATGTTCGAGTTTCAATCACCACATTTTGCTGATTGCCATGCGCAGGGCCATTACCAAGTTGTGCGAGCATATCAAGATTCGCACCTATTCCAAGTCATCGGAGGAATTGTGGCTGGAGGAATGGACTAACCCTCTGACGAGGCAAATCCAAATCCGTAATGACCAAGAGTTCTTTGCGTTGGTGCATCGCCCCGTTGAGCAGGGAAATGAGGAGTGCGTTCCCGTACAAAAGCTCGGATGTATCATTAATCTTTTATTCTTATTTCCCCAGGCCCGTCTTTATTGACGAAACTAACTCCGGGTTCCTCGTATGGGACTCCCATACGAAAGCCTATCGGGCTATCCCCGAAGGCGCTGCACCGCTTACATGGGAATCAGCCAGCCAGCCGTCACTCAAAGCGATGGAAACTGAGATAATAGGTGACGATTACTTCACAAAATTGATTGGATTATGGGGGCAGGAATCGGGCAGAACGAACAGTAATCCAGAACTGCGAGCGGACAACGTCTCGTTCATCAAGACAATTGGTTCGTTTCTGGCCCTTTGCCTTGTCACCTTACTTTGCTGAGCTATTGCACAGCTAAGATGTTCCAAGGCGCCCACGTTGATAAGATGCTGCCAGTCCTTGAACCTCTCCTTTGGGAGACAGATAGATTCAAGCAGCGAGCCGGAGCAGAGATTTTGGCTGGCCTTACACGCGGTACGATGCCTCGTCCGGTAACATGGTACTGTGTTTGCGTCTTACCCTACTTTCATAGGTTCAAAACACTGGCCGAAACAGCTGTCCGAGCAAATGTGGTCTTGGTATATCTCACGCTTAGATCGCATCTATGCGCAGATCAAACCCGACACGATAGGATTCTGGGAATCTGTTTTCAATGTAGGTCTTCCAGCTGCAAATATTGGAAAAGCTGCAGCTAACATTTGGTGTTGAAGACACAATTGGAGGCACGCGATCCCCGCCGACACCCGGCGCTTGTCCAGTGGATTCTGAATCTTCCATTGGATCTTCAGAGTGACTCTGCATTTGCAAGTATGTCGATCCACGATCAGTTTTCTTTCTTCGCTGACAGCACATAAAGCGACGAAGGCTCTGACCGTACTGAGCTGCTTCATGGATTTCGTCGGTTATCGGGATCCCGATCTTCAGGACAGATACTTCCGCCTCTTCTTGAGCAACACGAATATCAGTTTTGCAGAGGTAGTATTTAGTGGCGTGATGTGTCAACCAGCTACTAATGTTTTCACAGATGAGGATAACAATAGCGCAGAACCTGTACATGATTATCACAAACCGCTGGCGGCCTTCGTATCCGTCAACACCTGAGTTCTTGACTGCATGCAGCGCACAGACGGACCCGTTGCACATTCGGTTTGTCGGTGTGTTCGTAGACAAACACGTTCTAACCATGTTTCAGGCGCGGTCTTTATGTCTCTGATGTCGTCGAACTCGTGCAAAAATTGCCTGTTTGGAAAGAAGAGCGACTTCTTCCTCCAAGGGTCAGCCAATCGCAGGTGAGTCCGTTCATTCATCCTGTGTGCTGATCTGACTGATTGGATTGCCTAGTACGACAAAGTCGGGCTCGCTCGTGAGTAGTTGCCCAGGTCTATTATTACTTACTGACAGGAACGACGTCGATCAGTGGTCCGATGGATGTGGATCTCGTTTTACAGTTCTCAGGCGCCCTTGATGTTGCCATACATCATGCCCATGTTGTGCGTTACATCTTTACTGGTTATCATTGAAGCCTGATCGCTCTGCAGACCCGAGTTTTTCCGCATGACCGAGCTCAGCGACAGTCAGGAACTGCAGACACACAGTCAAGCTGTCCTGTACATTGTCTCGGCGGTGGTACCGCCTAGAGGATCGCAAGAAGCCATCATCCCTCTCTTTATTGAAGCCATTGAATCATCAACGGTAGGTTGAATGTTGAAATACGGATTCTGGACATCACTAAATATATACATACAGGGATGGCGCATCCGACTCAATGCCCTGCCCACACTCATTGTCTTCTTCTATCGCAACCTACTGAGCATTCCTGACACGCTTGTGTCACGCATCATGGACATGCTTCTTAAATGCTTATCTGACGATAATGTGGAAGTGCGAGAAATGGCTTCGACGGCACTCTCGGGGATTGTTCGGGTGTCCCAACGACAGAGCATCATCCCTCTTAGAGTAAGGATTCTTTCTTGGACTTAACTTCAGTCATCACTGATGCTTTTGACAAAGGATCACTTCGTTGCCCTTGCGCGCAAGACCAGGCTGCCAGATCGACGGGACTCAGCATATCCTACGGCGCTGCGCACGTTGCACTCTGCGATCCTGGGCATATGTGCCCTGATCGAAAGCTTCCCGTACTCGGTCGAGAAATGGATGCCGCCGCTTACTGGTGGTGCGTCCCTCCATTATCTAGGAGAGTGCCGTACCTTGACTATGGTCCGACTTAGTACTTGCCGACCACGCAACTGATCCCCCGCCGATATCCACCACCATTCGCAAATGCGCGTCTGAATTTAAGAAGGTACTTAGTGCATCTTGATCCTCGTGCTGACCTGCAACGCTGACTTCCTCTTCCCTCATCAGACGCATCAGGTAATTCTTCTCATTTACGTGTCGATAGGCAGGCGTGCTGATCGATTTCATTGTAGGATACATGGCACAAAGATCAACAAGTGTTCGATGAAGACCAGCTGCAGAACCTGTCGACCATGCTGGTTGGCACGTCTTATTGTAAGATTTCGACCATGCTTCTATCTATGGCCGTAGCTAATGATCTCATTCTTAGACGCCTGAGATCAAGCGCCCAGCAGGAGAAGAATTGCTGAAAGATACGTTAGCGGGGGCTTGCTTGAAAGTTCGTTTTGCTATGGTATTTTGGGACGAAAGAATTGCAGTCTTTTGCGTCAAGCTGAAGTAGATAAGTACCATAGACTGTTTGTATGTACTAAATGGAGACATGTAACTTGCAGAATCTATCTCTTCACCGTTCGTTCGTAGTCCCGTGCGACCGCCACGAGGAGCAGGCGAGACGATCAGCTGCCACGCTACCCTCCCGAGTCCCGACATGAAGTCGTCACCATCGATTGGTATCAGAAATTTATGACGTGCTGTTGCAACGTTTTCGGGAGTTGGCCGATATGAGTCTGGGTCTGCCTGTGTATGACACCGGATATTAAGTAGTCGACCAAGAGCCTCGGAGGAACAGATTCTTCTTATGGTGTCCAAGAAAATCTGAGCTCAATCAGCGATCGCTGGGCCCTGCATGCACACAGGATGGGGCGGATACAACTGAGTGATCCACCTGGTACGCGAGACAAACACTGCTCTGCCCATCGTCATGCCCGTCCAGAGAAGCAAACGAGATTCATGAAGAGACATGCCCTATACACAGATTGTGCAGCTTCGATTGGCGTCACAATTAATGACGATCTCCCTGAGTATGAATCCTCTCGAGGAGTGACGACTACTTTTCTGCGTCTCGTCGAGATGATACACAGAGCACATGCGCCGACCCGGTGACCATCCTCGAGAAGGTGTGGATCGGAAGAGAAGATCTGAGAAGCTCGCGGAGTCTGAAATCAGAAGCCTGGCCCATTATGGTAACGTAGTTGAGTAGTGCCGCTATCGACGACAACGTCAGAATGTGAGGCTTGAGCTTGAGCGTCGGGTGGACATGAAGCAGCGTTGCATAGGTCTCAGAGGACTCAAAAACGCTAAGGGCAATGGCATAGAACAACGACGGGCAGTGCCCCATAAGGGATCAGCTCTTATGTGGGCTGGCCCTGCGACGCTCAGACCCTGTCGTACGTATACACCAAGACGCCCGTCACAAAAGGTAACAAGCAGTCTTGTATAAAGGAAACGATACCCAGCAGTGGACAACTTTCGAAAGGACGTGGCCACTCGATAGCCTGTCCGTTGCGAATAGTACTATCAGGATGCCACGGCGCTCGAGGTTGGAGACGCGGCCACCCTCCGTCAAATATAGCTTTGGGAAGCGGCCGGACTGCGTCACCGAAGCGCAGAATGAATACGTTCCTTGGAATTGAAGAAGTCAGTAGACCATGAGCACAGCAATCAACAGCGGAGACGACCAATCGGAGGGGTCGCTCTTCGGCGAACAAGCTGCGTAGTCACAGAAAAACAAGCCCGCTCCTGGTAACCAGACGCTTAGATGAAGCCATGTACAACATCCTTCCCACTACGACCAAATATTAATTGATGGAGTCGCCGGATGGATCCTAATCGAGCAAGGGGCTTGCGACCTCTCGGAGCAAGGGCTGTAGGAGTTCCACGCCGGCGCTTGGTAACCCGACACGAGGCAGTCGCACAGTGATCTGTGATGGAACAAGGCGAGAGACAAGAAAGCTTTCGTGGCGCAGCCCATGTGAAGGGGGAAAATATACAGGGGATATTCACGCGACGTTCTGATGCGGGTGAAGAGGGGCTACCCTGCGCAGGAACCACTAGGACCGACTGAGAAACCGGCTCGGAAGATATGTAGCTGTGGCGAGGTGCCACCAATACTGGCGCAGGGCAGGATCTGTTTACGGACAACAGTGTGAGACTTCCTGTGGAGAGAGCGCTGGCAAGCACAACCGTCTGGGGATGGAGGCGAGGCAGGTCACAAGTGGAGAGGCCGCCGTTTATCTTCGCGAATCATAACCCCCGATAGAACCAGGTCAAAGCGGCCTTGTCCTTCAAGAGGCGAGATCTGGACCACGAGTGATGTAACACAATCTCACGATTATATGGGCATCTTGCCACCCTTTGTCCAGAGCCTATTTTGTATTCGAGCAAAAGAAAAACGCATCAACACTGAAGAGACAAAGAAAGGGCCCACACGGATCAGGAAACTTGGGCCTGCTGATCTTGCATCAACGGAGAGCAAAGCGGCTGCAGAGATTGGCGAAGTGCACGTGTAGGACGAAGGGTGCAAGCAGGTGTATTCGAGGAGTTCCGATGGTCTATGACAGTAGAGATTGGGCCTCGTGGGGTCCTATCGATGTTCTGGACGTAAAAGCGGGCCAGTGTTGTGTGCGAGGACAACGCGAACGCCGCAGGACGGTGAGGTTCGGAGAGAACATCGATTGCTTTGTTGTGGATCTCGGCACGATCAAGGCGGCGTGTTCGCGTAACTACAACAGCAATTGTTCGGGGTTGGCCACAAGAGATGTGTATTACAAGGCTGGGGACAAGCGGTGCTGAGCGTGAGAAGGAATTGCTGTGTTGTGTTGCAGGCTCGAGTGACAAGACAAAACTCGCCCATAAATTGTTCGTCGACGCGTCTTCATCTCGTCTCCTCCCCTTCCACATCGTCCATCGATACCAGTCGAACAAGCACGCCCCTGCAGCGTGCTCGTCTCCAAGTAAAGCGTCCTCAAACGCTTGGAAACACCCTGCACTCACGTATTTATTGCCAATAGCCGCCGCGCGAAGGGCACGTTGCAACTTGCGATCAAATCCTTGGACATCTTCCGTACGTGAGGTCTGCCTCGCCCCACCCACCTTGTATCCCCCCGTCGAGTGCTCTGCCCTCAACCACCATCATCCTTCTGTCTCACATTTTCCTTTCATAGCTCGTCTTGCTTCACATACGAAACTCAATCGACATCTTGCATCGCTTCCCCACGACCCCACGGCGTGCGGTTCCTGCGTCGGCCTCTTATAGTCCTTGCCTCCTTTCATTCATAGACTTCTTATCTGCCTTCGCCCCTCCACAGGACTGCGGATAAAAGCCATCATCGACGTTGGCTATCTATTGAGTCTATTACATCGGTCGGCGCCCACGTCTTGGTCAAAGCATTATCGCACAACGTTCCTCGCCTCGCAATTTGCTTATTCCATCAATCGTCTTATTATCGCTCAATCATCTCCGGACGCACTTTCAATTTTATACTTAACTGGTGCGCCTAGCTGTCACCCCCTTGTAAACGTCCTCACTGACATCGTGTCTCCACAGTTTTAACGCACGACGTTCACGACCCCTTCACTCATCATCCTTGACCGGAACATCTAACGCAACCACCGCTCCACGAGCCCTTCAAAATCAGCGATACGCTTTCAGTGCACGGAGCCTAGAAACCAGATGAAAATGGAGGATTCCGCTTCTGATGTGAGTGTTTGTTCGCATCGCCGCTCTTAGGCCGTTTTGGGCCAGCCCGGATGTCGTCTAGTCGATCTCTGTTTGTTTGTCCATGCTGACGGCGTTGTCCTTTCTTTTAGCGCCGACAAATCAACGCGGCCTACAACAATCAGTCAGCGCCGCAAGGCATGCCTAAGTTCCAGTCGCCGTCTTTCCTTTCGAACCGCAATCCGTCACAGCCAGAGCTGTCTGCTTCCAGTGACCATTCTCTGTCGGGCCCTCGTTGGCGCTTGAATGGCACAGGACAGCTTGTCGATCAGGAAGCCGAGACAGCGTCCTGGGACCTCGCCGACGACATCGTTCGCCTGAAGGTCAGCAACGGTATCGACTCTTCAGACGACCTTCACGGTCCCATGCGCACGCCGCCCCAAAACAAGAGGGCGGTTGCCGCCGTCAGCCAGTTCCAGGAATCGAGTCCTTTGGAGACATCCTCTGACGCCAGTCTTGATTCCGGTTCTTCCCCTCATGCCTCCGATCAGCATCTCGCTCTCCCTAACCATTCTCGTGGATCTTCAACGGACACCACCGCGTCCAGTCAGCTGTCAGGATCTAGCCACACACTGCAGCCATCGGCCCTTGGTCTGAAGATTGGTAACGGGTCCGAGTCCAGGGACAGACCTCATTCATACAGCGGAGGTTTATCAACGGCCGATCTGCGTCGTTTGCAGACTGCGGGTAGTCCTCTCGAGGGGTCTCCGGTGCATCAGCGCGTCCCGGGTCTCATGTCTGCCATCGACAGACCTGGCCAACAGGAGCAACCCGCATACCCCTCCTTGGCCAGCTATCCTCGTCAGCAAGTCCACGTTCAAGGCCCGGCTGCGTTCCCTCACCAGATCGAGGATCCGCAGATGTACGCTATGCAGCAACGCCAGTTTCAGCCTGTTGCAGGCGGTGATGTGTCACGGGCGGCAGGCGCGATCAATGGCATGTCTGCGTATCGCGGAGCGCCCGCTCGCGGCTACGATCCTCAAATGCAAGGTATGATGCCCAACGCTCCGAATGTTGGCTACCCTGCACCGCCGGCGCACACTGCGCATCTGTCGCTTGGCAATGCCCAACAGTTGTACGACGTGATGATGCCTCATGAGAATCCCGCAGTGGCGCGTGTTCAGCAACAGCACAATGTCTTCCGCGCCACCCACCAGCACTCTGCCTCTGATCCCCTCCATCTTCGCGAGGCCGCTGCTTTGATGAATGCTGGATTGCCGCCCTTTGCTCCTGGAATGTATCCGGCGGCGTTGGCACCTCCTGCCATGGGTCTGTATCCCAATCAGTTTTACCCGCAAGAGGCTTATGCACCGAACGCTGCTCAAATCATGGCCGCTCGTCTTCAATCCCAGTACCCCGGCGCTGGACCATACGGGATGGCCGTACCTTCTCAGTCTATTAGCCCTCCCGTCAGCAATGGCGTCGCCACCAACCTCACTGGCGGAAGCTCCGTCGCCATCGACCCCAGTGGTAATGGTCCCAGCGCCAACAACCGCAAGCTGGGCCTGTACAAGACGGAGTTGTGCAGGAGCTGGGAGGAGAAGGGAACGTGCCGGTACGGGCCCAAGTGCCAATTCGCTCATGGCGAGGACGAAATCCGGAAGGTCAGCCGGCACCCCAAGGCGAGTGATAGTCTTCCATCTTTTTCATCAATTCATTCGCTGACGTATGTCGTTGGTATGTAGTACAAGACCGAAATCTGCAGGGTAAGTCGTATCATGTCTTCATACGGTACCCTGATACTTATCCCTGTCCATGCGACAGACTTTCTGGGTGTCCGGCTCGTGCCCTTACGGCAAGCGCTGCTGTTTCATTCACACAGAGCTGCCGGCTTCAGGGGCTCCCCCGGGCGCCGACGGCGCTCCTCCGCCTAAAGTGACGGAAACCCGTAATCGCTCAGACAGCGATTCCAACGAGGCACCCGTTTCTCTGTTGGCCAGGATCTCCGCCAAGCGCAATCAGGATGCCGTCAATAATGCGTACATCGATGGCGAGATGTCCATGTCAAACAGCTATCAGCAGACGCAGCAGACGTCCCGTCCTCCGACAGGCAGCCTGAGGGTTGACACGTCCTCGCTTGATCCTCCGATTGTCAACAAGCAGAACAAGTCGGCTTACCCTTCCTTCGCGACGAACGGAGTGCTATTTTCGTCCGCGGAACAGACGGGCAGCCTTTCTCCTGGACCCGTCACCGCCGGTCCGGACTTGGGACGCCGGGGTGACTTCACCGCGTTGACGCAGGTGAGTTAATTCGCCCCACATCGAACTTCGACAGGATGTTTATTACATCTATCTGTATAGGCGAGACTCAACCACAAGCACTCGACGTCGTCGTCGAATCGCCATTCTTTCAACGGCGCGGACGTGAGCATCAACCTGAACACGCCGCAGCCTGCGTCTGGTCACACATCCCCTTTCGCTGCCCCGCTTGAGAACAACGCCAGCCGTACCAACGGACATGCGCGCTCCGGCAGCGCTGGCAACTGGGCCAACTATGCTCGCAGTGGCCATCTCGCTGCGCCTATTCCGTTCCACGGCCCTCAGTCTGCAAGCCCTGGCAACGAGCCCAAGCTGAGCACGCCGTGGCTGACGGCGGAGGTGGGCGCTGGCTCGCGCTGGAACTAAGCCTCTGCGCAGTCCAGACTGCTGAACAACGCGATTCGGGAGCACGATATACAAGTATCCTTTCACGTCCCGTCCTCTCTTTTTTAACGATAATGATTGATGACTACAATATGGTCGGACTGCAGCTTGTTTCATCCGTCTGTTTTCTAGGTGTACACATCATCTTTTCCCATAGGGGCGAAGCCTTCATGCCATTCCATTCATTTCGTATCACGCCTACTCGATTCCTTTCTGACATAATCCCCCGAAACCACACGTTACCCATCATCCCATTCTGTCCATCGTCTCGATACTGTTATCTGTCAGTCATCTCATGCAAATTAGTAGCTTGATTTATTCCTCTTGTGCGTCCGTCCAGGAATGGCGGGCTATTTTCATTATTCCCTTAACCTTGCATTCGTCGCTGTCCGTCATCACGTTTCTTATCTTATATGAATCAGTTCACTTCTCCTTGCCCAACTGTACATTTTACGACGGTCTTCGTCCGAAACGTGGCTCCCATGTGGGCAGGCTCGGATTCTTCCTAAATAGCAAAATTGAATTTACTGGACAATACACAACTACCTACAATAACATCTACGTGTGCGTGTGGGGTATATCAGTAAGTCCAGAGTATCAAAATACATCCCGGAGTAGTGAGGTAAGAAAAAGAGAAGAGCAAAAATTTTACAGTCAAGAGTGTTTGAAAACCAAACTTTTGAGCACAGATCCATCAGACCCCCAAGGCGTCGAGCTCCCTGTAGAAGCCCGCCATACGGCACCGCGCATAGCCAATGTAATCAAACTCGGGCTCTGCAACATTGGCCTCCACATCCTCCCGCGCCTGTACCAGACCCCAGACGGCCCACATGGCGTGCGACGAGGGGCTCCACGCGCGGACTTGGTGCTCGAGCAGCTCGAGCTCGCGCTCGCGCTCCGCGGCGGACAGCGCTGCAAATGGGGTAGGGGACGATGACGGGGAGCGGAGGCTGGCAATGTTCGAGATACGCGTTGAAGAAGTTGCGCCGCTGCTCCCGCGTGGGGTAGCGCGCGTTGTCAAGGATGTGGGGTGTGGGTCCATGGTAGTCGGCCGTCCATTCGTGAAAGTGGTTCGCGATGTCGAACGCGGCGGGGTTCGGCGATGCGTACTCAAAGTCGACGACAATGATCTGCGGGGTGTCAGATATCATTAGCCGCGCGTTCTGTGCGGAAGCTGAGCGGCGCACCTGATGATGCTCGGGAGTTCCCTCCTTCAGTTTGGTCAGTTTTAGAAGGTTGCCGTACTGCGCATCGTTATGGCAGAACACCCGCTTGCTCGCGCCCTCCTTGCGCTCCCAATCCTTGAGCCATCTCATGTAAGCCTCCCAGCGTGTCTCGAAAACGGCGAGGTCGAGCTCGGCCCGGATATCCTCTGGAATTGACGGCAGCGCGAGGACATGTCGCGCAGGCGCAAGCCAGGACCGCACATTTTTTTCAGCGCCAATCTGCCAACCGGAGCCGGAACCTGCACCCGGCATGGACGGCGGACTGTGCTCAACTGCTGCAATGTCTACACAGTGCAGCTCGGCCATGCGTGCGCCGATGTGTGCGCTGATCTTCGGGAGGCGGATGTCGGCAGCGGTCAGCGTTACGGAGTTGAAGTACTGCTCCACGCGGCCGTTATCAAAGGTGCCATAAACACGAGGACCGAGGGAGTATGTGGAGGAGAGGACGTGTAGGGTGTGCAGCTCGCGTGGACGGGAAATGAGCTGCCCGGACGAGGGGCCATAGATGCGGAGAAGTAAGGTGCGAGATGGTATACAGGTGGACGATACAAAATAGACGGCGTTCGTGAGTGAACCGGATACTTTGTGTATCTTTAGAGCTTCAGGGTTTACAGTAAAATTGACCCATGAAGGCACCTTTATCGCGTTGATAATGTCGAGCAGCTGCTGCGCAAACTGAGCAGAGCGATACTGTCTGAAAGGAGGATAAACCAGTCAGATTCTTGTTTGAGATATGAATCATGATAAAGCGGACCGGCATGTGCTGAGTGCGCGTTCACGAGCCGCAGCTGCCGGCGAGCCAGGACACTGTAAGTGGTATGGCTGGAAGAGAAAGAATGCTCACCTCGCATCTAGCTTAACATTGGCATGTCGCAAACCCTCTTCCAAAACGATTGGCTTCTGATGTGCGAGAGAAAGAGAGGCGCTGGAAGAGGTGCTGGAAGAAGTGCGAGAGGAAAAGGAGCCTGGGGTGAGACTACCGCCGACTACACGCAAAGACGACGACGAGCTCTGCCTCGCGACATCGGGAATAATGGGCACAGAGGGGGAAATATCTGGGCCAGTAACGTTGAACGACATGGAGGGATGAGAGAAGGATGTAGGGCGATAGGACGTTGGAGAGAAGGTCGTGGAGGACCTTGGAGGACGCACGGAACAAGAGCCGACACTGATACAGATAAGGTCGTGTGACTAAATTTGCGCCCGCGCCGCGTCCGCCACAGCGCGAGCACCGCCCTCGCTCTCGTCGTCGTCGACAGCGTCGTGGTCGCTGCGCGTAACATTGCTTTCAAAACGGCCGATGGCGGTCGACAGAGTCGATTTAATGGCCCCCACCCACGCTGTGCTTCTATGCATCTCTGACATCATGCCTCGCAAATGCCTCGTGACCAGTCAAAGCATGAATAGACGATCATCGTGCAACGTTTCAGACTTCTTCGCCGCGGCATAACCTGGTATGGCTGACATCTTATCGTACGGGCGACCCTGGCTGCCCATCTCCATCTTCATATGCGGCACACTACTTCTGCTTCGGTGTTCAATTCGAACGACCCCTTCCAGTTCTCACCTTTCGAGGTTAAAACCGCTCTCTATAGCAACCCAAATAGCCTTGAATCTTGCCTAACATATACATGTTCTCTTCTGACTGGGACACCATGGCTTCCTTAGGGAAGCCATTGGAGCCCGTCGTGGCGCCGCTGCGCATCAGTTCACCGTCCAGTACATGTTTCCCAGCGATGTGTACCACCTGATGTACCAGCCACTTCAGATCCGGGCGTCAACACGGCGATTCTACGTTGCATGTCTTCCGTTTCTCATGATTCTGGCACAGCTTCAAGACGCTTGTAGAGTCGTGTTTTTAGGTTTCCTTTTGGTCATGATCAAGAGGATAGGACCATTGTACGCGAAGGAAGCGATGGATACAATGCGGCCTTCTCCTCGCGACGTGTGCAATTCCCTGTATTCCGTGGGTTTCTGCATCGTGCTCCGTGAATCGGGTTACGGCTCGTAGGGTCCTGGTCCAGTGCCACGAGTTTCGTTAGGTGTTCGTCCCTTGCGTTTGATTCCCATCGTATCCTGGATCAGAACATTCCCTTGTACCGACGTTCATGCAATCCTGGGGTAGTGGTGCCTTCATCGCACCGGTAGTGAGACATCGTCGCTGAATCGCTGGTGGCCACGGTCTGCTCTGCTTTCGGCAACGGAACACTTTCTACGCCACAATCATTGTCAATTTAACCGCCATGTGCTTTCCGTTCCGAAGCCCCACATAGCAACTGAGCGTTTGCGTATGGTGGGATATACTCCGCGAAGGCGCGTCCAGATGTGGGTCCCCATTTGGGTGCTCACGTACATCCATCTCATGCTTCCTCTCTATGCCTGCTTCAGCCAAGCCAGCGTTGTTGGTCCTCATGTATACTTTCACACCAAGGTCAAACCATGGGAGCCCCTTCCGTATGAGAGACTTCGTGAAGTCTTGAGACATGCTCATTATTCCTTTCCTTCGTATAGGATCCGTGGGGAGCTCGGCGCCATAATGAATCTCGTCCGTGTCTCCAAAAGTTACGCAACGTTCTGGACCAGGGACTCCTTGTTGACGGCAAAGGGGTTGACGTACATTTGGGTTCAATAGACTTCGTTGTCCTCCGTCCTCCGAGCTTACGACGGTATTAGGCAGTGGCGTCTTGATCCAATGCCATGTGCTCCCGTCGCTTCTCTAGGTATGAACTTCGAACCCACGGTCTTTGAAGGGTTAGTCAAACGTTTAACTACGCCCAACCGATCGTCCGGCCATCTAGATCGCGTAAATGGCTGCCGTAGATAAGTGTGTGAGCACCTATTGAACGTATCCATCGATCTTGAATCTTGACGCCGGGTCGAGCTTCTCCTAGTCCGTTCTCCCACTGCATGCAGGTCTGCGGCGCGCGCATCTCACTTGTGTCTGATACCGGACGCTTTACGTCCGTTTCCATCCAGGTCGGGATTATGGTGGACATTCTCCGTTCGCTGGAATGCTACGCAGAATGTGCCAGCTCGTAAAGAACCAGCCTTCTGGCATTAGTCTTTCTAGGTGAGCCTGTCTATGCTGAGGCTCGTCCTCGGTCTCCGTTACACGTGTATGCCAAGTTCGAGGGCGGAAGAAAATTGTCGCCTTCGAGAACGAGGCTTACTGTCAGTGACACCTTCGAGCAGGCGTGGAATTTGCATTCCTATCGTCTTCTTGTATAAGCCCGTACGGCAGGTTGTTCGGGTCCGACAGGCAAGCCAATGCAGCATTCGAGGAATTGCAGATTTCTCATGTTAGTCGAGTCCTCACGTTAGGGGGTTTTGTGGGTCCTTGCTTCAACATGACTGCGCTGCGAACGGTTCTTGATCCCTTTATGCAGGTCAAGAAGTTCCCAGGCGGCTCGAGAGACCTTGTGCTTGCGATTCGTCATACCCTCAAAGTTTTGGTCGTAAATAATTTAATTCCAGTGATGCGCTTTCGCTAGCTGAGTTTCCCATGACGAAGCCCAACGTGTAGTACTACTACTAGCGTTATCAGCCCTGCGCGAACTTGCTCCGTCTCTAAGACATCCCCGAAAAAAGCCGTTCGGCATCTCGTTGGCCGACACGCCGCAGAAGACATTGTCATGCTGTCTGCACGTAATAACGATCTCCAAGTCTGACAGGACTTACAGCACACTCACATCAAGATTCAACGAAGGACATCCGCCATCCATTTTGCGGGCCTTGACCCATCACCTCACCCCCATTTCTGATCGTCCGCATGCAAAAGCCGCGCACGCATTGCGACATCTCCTGGCGAGTCGCCATTGGGCGCCGGGACCTCCAAACCTGCGGCGCTGCATATCATGGGAGCCGTTCCGCGTCCTCTGTCATCGCAGGTCGTGCCTCAGATCTCTTGAGCAGTCGAGACCGAGCGCGCTCGGCCAGACCAGGGACGCACGGCACGTACAGCAGCGTATCAATTGAGTAAGATGGTGTCCTTCCCGCTAAACATGTTGGCACGGATATCTGACCGCATGCACCGCCTCCACAGGATCGTCATGGTGGAGAGGCAACCTGGACTCGTACGGCCGGGAAGGTTTCAAAGGTCGAAACCGGATGCAGTGGACTGAGAAGATTGCGACGGTATCGGGTTTCTTGTGGAGATGGAGAGGAAGTGCCTGCGAATGCCCTGATTGCTTCCGTTCCGGCGCCCGGGCAGGGTATCAAGAATACTCTATAGTTCATGAAAACTGTGCACTCGGCCTGACACCTGGAAGTCAGTATTTGGCTGTGCAATGCCGACACTTCGTATTGAGCCTCGTTGTGCGTTATTGTCAAATCAAGCGCTTGAGCTGAGGCCTGAGGCCTTGAGGGCGTCAACGGCACTAAAAACGGCCCGAGATCTTGAAGTGAGCTGCAGAACATATGAGCGCTGTGCTTCGAACACGTGTAGTATGCAAACGCTTGCAATTCGAGTGTATGAAACAGGTATTTTGCGATGGTGAATGCGACGGAATGATACAAGATGCGGTAATAAGTATAGGGGTCCGTCCGTCGACGTCTACAAAATGATCCCTTCAAACAGGTCGTGCGGTTCGTGAAATTCGTCGCAGAGAAGCTACGCTTTTGATTGTGCCTCCGCGCTCGACGCCCGTGGCCCAGCGATCGCCACATCAGCTGACGGCTGTTCCGCTGTTCCATCGACTGAGAAACTCCGTAAGAAGACGGAGAGCTGAAAATGACACGGACGCGTAAGTATGCGTGTTCCACATGGGAGACGTGAAAATGACTCTCACCAGTAGGGCAAATCCCAAGCATGGAGCGCATAGGGTCCAGATGGCCTAACGGGGAAGTTTTGTTAATCTCAAGTTCCATGAAGCGTCGGTAGAACGTACCTGAATTGATCGAGCAACGGCATGCGAAAACTCCGTTGACGAGAGAGTTTCGAGAGTTTCGGAAAGCTGGCTCTGGTATACCGCGCCGGCAACGGACTACATACACGGCGATCAATACAAGACCTAATCGGAAGTAGGATGTATACGTACCAATCCCACGGTTGCACCCGTAAACCGCACGAGAAAGAACGCGCTCGTGCCAGTAGCCAGTTCGTGAGGCTGGAGCGCGTTCGTGAAGATCTGGTACGGTGCATGAAAAAGAAAGCCCAGTCCAAAGCCCGCAACCAGGGGCAGGAGGGACTGCATCATCTTTGGCGTTGTGTCGCCCAACAAATGGAGAAGCCCTTGATGAAATAGGTAAGTGATCCGTTCCGTGACCCGCGTCAATGAAGCCGAGCCTACCGAAGCCTAGCGTCGCTATGATCAAGCCAAGACATATCACTTGCTTCTGCCCGCTTGTGTTGCGTGTCCGTCCTTGCCTATAACCAATATACCACGCAGCGGGAATGGATGCCAATGATGACCCTAATGAGTATGGAAGCAGCATGAGACCGGATTGAAGCGGCGATGAGTTGTTGATGCTCTAGAAGTAGATAATTAATCCTATGCCCGGTGTAAGACAGGATGCAAGACCGCTTACCTGATAGTACAACGCGAGGTAGAACGTGCCGGCATTGAACGCAAAGTTATGCAAGAAGTTGACCACCAGTATAATGACTGCAAATCGATGAGAACGCTTCGCAAGAAGGTAGAAAACAATTCACTGATCGCAAGGTCCTTGAATGCCGCAGGAGGAAAGAGAGCCTCCCGACGGGTGTTTACTTCATAGAATCCAGCAAGCACGAATGCGATGACACCAATGATGACCAGGGAGAGCGTCGATGGAGATGTCCCTGTATACGACGACTTAGCAAGCTAATACCATGAGTTTCTGTAATATCCTTACAGCCTTGAAGGGTGACGAAGCTAAATCCTACGATGACGCAGGATGACGCAGCGATGAACAGGAATCTGGAAGGATGGGTCAACGGCAGTCAAAAGCGATGTGGAAGGTCGCTCACAGTCCCAGAAAGTCAAAACGCTCGACAAAAGATCGCCATGTTGCGTCCTGCGGACGCGACAGTGCGGTACCATGTAAGGAGATTGCTAGCACGATGGTGGCCACCAGGCATATCGGCAGGTTTAGGTAGACTGCAAAGATCGGGGTGCGATTAAGATTAGGGCGCAATTAAGGGAGGTGATGTCATACGCACATGCCCATCTCCAATTAAGAAGCGTCGAATGTGAACCTGAGAACGAAAGAGGTTTCAGAAGACATCAAGGCAGAATCCATTGGATACCTACTGCTGAAGACACCACCGAGCAGAGGTCCCGCAATGGCGGAGCAACTCCACGTGATGCTGAGCGCTTGGGACCATTTGGCCCTTTGGTGTACCTCCACTATCTCCGAAGTAATTACCCAGACGGAACTGACGATCCCGCCGCCGCCGACACCGGCTAGGCCGCGAGCTAGGATGAGCCATAAGATGGTCTACGAGATGCGTTGGAGTTAACTTTCAGATCGCGGAGAACTGTACCAGATACGTACTTGTGCAGTTCCGCACAAAAGAGAGCCGAGTGCGAATATGAAGATGCTGGCAAATAGAACGTTCTGCAAACTCGTGAGGTCATTCCGTTGCTTCTAATAATCACATGACGCACCTTCCTCCCTACCAAATCAGAGATCCTCCCGTAAAAGGGCTGACAAGCCGTTTGGGTAAGCATGTAACTTACACCCACCCAGGTATATTCATTTTGAGAAGCGCCGAATTGCGCTACGATAGTCGGCAATGCTGTAGACACAATTGTCTTTGAGCAGTATGGTAAAGATATCAGCCTGGCTCGCATGACAGCCCGACGATAAGCTTACCGAGTCTGTGGTAGCTAGAAAGAGTGCCAATGCGGAGCTGGGGGAACATGTTGGCTGCGAAGTCCAAGACGTCACGAAGGCAAAAATTACCCTATATGTGCAAACAGTATTCGCGGCGTGGATAACGACTGCGGCGAAGGTTGGGAGACAGCTGTCGAAGCACTGCTGGATATCGACTGCTTGTCACACGACAGTGTGTACTGCGACGACGACCCCGAGGTCTCGGAAAGGACAACGTTCGACAGCGTGACGTCCGACGACGTTCGTCGTGATTTTGAGATGGTCTTCTCGTCATAAGAATTTGCGGACGAGCCAGGAAGTGATTCGTCGCCAGACGACGAGCGGGAAGGTGGGTGGAGGAAGGAAAGCATCCTCAGAGGTCTAGAGCAGCCTAGGATTTTGGGAGAGGGAGAACCGGAGAGTGCAACTCGACGGAAGTCGGAATATGCGGAGAGCTATCAGACTCGCCGACATTTTTATAGCAGCGGGGGCTCCTCATACTGTCAGCCCATACCTGCCCCAAACGGACAGGGACGAATCTGAAAGGCCTTTCGGTAATGAGACCCCCTTTCACTGTTGGGATCTGGAGGAAGGGATCTTGTCACTTACCTTTAGGCTCTTCAGAGGTTGAATAACCATCAAGACAAATAAGAGACCCTTTGTGACATCGTTTGTGTGAGTCGGTTTACGAGTGCAAGCGAGAAGAAGACGGTAAGATTTCTTTCGCAGATTGGCCGACCAGCCTCGTTCCAATGTCGGAAGGAATGTGCAATTCTTCTGATCCAGGTTCGAAGAATAATAAGAGGTAAAGCGCCTCATTTTCCCAAGGATGATTAAGATTGCCAGCGAGACGAGTTTGTACAGGCTCAATTACGGGGCTGGAATCGAAGTTTCGCACGTCTAGATTCCCGTGTGGCCGACCCTCTTGTTCCCTGTACGTAATGAAGAACCACGCCCGCACAAGGAATGCGGGGTCCGGCGGTAAGTCACTGGGAGATCAGAGGGACTACTGCAGAATTTGTCAAATCGCCAGATTCCAAACAAGCCAATCGGCGCCCACCGCGAACTCTAGGTCGCCGCACTTCCGTCTTCGTGGCAACATTCCTCTTTCCGTCCTCCGACTCATTGTGCGAGATGTGTTACAATGAACTATGCAAGGAATTAGTCTACGTTCTATGAAATATGCTATGCCGTCGCCCGCTCTTTCTCCTCCCGTCTGTCGGCCCCGGAATCGTCTGATAGCTCCCTAGACGCTTGATCTGCGGACCGAAGAGTTCACAACGCATATAAGAACAGCATGGCAGCCGCGTGTAGTGACGAATATGCAATGATTAAAACCGAATGAGTTCTCGAAATTTTCGCCATGCACGAGATAACCATGCATCGCCCATAGAAGGTGATGATGGGTAGGTGAAAAAGGCCGTACCGTTGTCTGTCTTGTCCGAGGTGTTGCTACCTCCGCCGCCAGATGATCCTCGGTTCCCATCACCTGGGGGGGTTTGAGGGCCCTTCGAGGCTTTTTCTGTACTCCGACCCTCCACGTCATCTGCATATTGTTGAAGAATCTCTCGCTGGCGTTTGGAGAGTGATCTGGACAACATGCGTCACACTCACAAGCCATCTAGATGGAATCGCACGAGACTCACCTCGGGAGCTGAATGGCAAATGTAACGAATAGATCCCCTTTATCACGGCCAAGAACCGAAGGAATGCCGCGGCTTTTCAAGACCATCTCTTCCCCTTGCTGAGTGCCTCCAGGGACCCGGACATCGACATCCCCTTCCAGAGTTGGAACCCGAACACGCCCACCAAGCAGAGCCGTGTGGACAGGTATCCGCACCTCATGGTACAGGTTTGCGCCCTGGCGTCGGAAAACCTTCGATGCTGCAACGTTAACTCTGACAAGCAAGTCTCCCGAGGGGCCCTTCCCTGTCACCGGAGCATCACCGGCATTCGGGACACGGATAGTCATGCCGTCTTCGACACCTAAATCACCAAGCGGCAAACTCTAAGTCCATCTGCATCTCGGTGATAATGTTCACTTACCAGCAGGGACGTCCACTTTAATGGATTTCCTCGTTCTGACTTTGCCGATGCCCTCACAGCCGTCGCATTCACTTCCGCGAGGGATAGTCGACCCGGTACCCGAACAGGTCGGACAAGTACTAGCCATTTGGAACCCGCTCTCAATAACGAATGTCCTGGTTCCTGACCCTCCGCAGCTCGGGCATGTGCTGCGTTTCGCTCCAGATTTCAGTCCAGTTCCAGAGCAAGTGTTGCAATTCGTCACCGGAGTTACGTTCACGGTTCGTGATGTGCCCTTCGCAGCATCCATGAAGCTTACGCCAACGGTGACATCTATGTCTTCTCCTCGGGAATCATCTGTAAATGGAGAACCGCGAGAACGGCCCCGACCACCGAACGCGCCGAAAAGTTGCTCGAACAGATCCTGGCCTTGGGCACCGCTAAACGACCCATTGAAGTTCTGGAACCCACTGAAGCCGCCGGCGCCTCCAAATGGGCTTCTCGCAAATGTATCGGGATCAAAACCGGGCTGTTGGGACGATGCTCCGTACTGGTCGTATGCGGCTCGCTTCTTGTCGTCTTTCAGGGTCTGTGGGATGGATCAGCAGCATGTCACAAGCCAGCTAAACATGCAAACGTACGTCATACGCCTCTTGAATCTCGACAAACTTTGCTTTCGCGTCCTTGTCTGGGTTGGTGTCAGGATGGTATTTCCTGGCTAACTGATTGCCATGCTGTTAAGAACATCCGATCGGAGGACAGCACGTGGGCAACACACCGAGAAATAGACTTTCTTGATTTCAGCAGGAGTCGCATCCTTCTTTACACCAAGGACCTGGTAGGGATCCTTGGGTGCATGATACGGAGTGGATGCGTGGAAGTTACGCTATGGACCGGCGGTATGTTGGTGAGGACAGTAGACACAGAAACACTGCAGCGCACCTTGAGACAATCATATCCCGCACTCTTCACTCGCCTTAAGCTGGGGTGAGAATGTCCTGCACGAAGGCAGATGCTACGCGCGTTAGGGACAAGCTTTCCGGAAGACCGAGCACATGAGTAGAAGGAGATGAAGGATGAAATGCCTTGAGACGAAATGCGTAATGGCATCAATGACTTTAGATGTGAGTAGAACGGTAGAGACTGTCGAAAACGAGCCGACAAGGGTGCGTGTCGCGTTCGAAGACGTTCTTCCCGACCGCAACGTCTCCACGAAATTTGGCCCGCTAATTGTCATTGTTTGGTCACTCTTATGTCACGTGCCCCAAAGGCGTACTTCGAGAAATTGTCCTTTATATAGACGACCGTGTTCTGTACCGGAGACTGGTCCCCAGACTGGCGAGCGACGCGTTCTTGTCCTCTGCGCTTTGCATTCGCGACAGAAGCAGTGGTGCCGATGTATGGTTACCTGGTATTTTTTCCAACTCGGACCCATCGCTAACTCGCGACAGGACATCTGGCCTCGGTCCTCGAGGACGCAAACGCCCATAAGTCACTCCGCGGACCGTCTGGCCTGGCGGATCGTCTGTGTTCTGGGTTGCATTTCTTCCATAAGAACTTTTGGCACCAAGGGGACATCGGTTTACATATACCCGCGCACATGCTCCGCACAGAACACCCACATACTCCCTGGCGAGTCTTACTTCATGCGCTTCTGCGAATGGAGTGACGTCGAAAACTCTAACTCGATCCGCCTTTTCGGGCAGTTCGACTCGGTCGCTCTGAAGTAGGCATAATGTCAATCCCGGTCTGCTTGGATTTTCCATGGACGATTCTCGGGCGCGCAATCTATGGTCCTAGTCGGACTGTGATCTGCGGTTTCATCTCGAGCTCTCGGCGTGACTCTTTGACTTGACGTACACGACCATTTGCAGTCATATCCTTTTCTTCTTGGAAGACAAGACTCTTGCTAGATGGAGGACCTCTTGCTCCGGCCCATTAAGCTGGATACCAGCGACGAACTCCACGGCAAGACCTACACCGAAGTGGGTACATACGCTATTGTCATCCGCCTCGATGTGCCAAGGTTCGTGTGCATTTAGCATTGGTATATTTCACATCTAATTTCTCCCCACCCTGAATCTTCGATCCCCTGAGGCCTGGAACGATGCATGGACCGGAAATAATCAACCTTCCGGTTCTGAACAGCCCGCCTAAACGCCAGTAACTTGTGTGATGACTGGGAATGGACAAATCCATGATTCCGATCATCAGGCTAGTGTTCTCGGGCCGCCTCCCCGAGCATTGCAATTGACACCTGAAGCCCGCGGGAACCTGTGTCAGTGGCGACTCACTAACACCTACAACGACGGGGCAAGGGCTACTCACCAATCCGAGACTTATCAGTCAGCTCCGTCAGCTTCGCTTCGTCAAATTGTCTTGTCCTCGGATGTATCTACCATCCGTGCTGCCCACCATGCTTTTCCGTAAGAAACGACAAGCTCCTCCCCCTTCTTGACTGGTTCCGCCAGAGTCCATATGCTCATCCTCAATTCGCCCGTCTCTGTTCTTTGTTCTCGGAACTCGACATTGGGTCTTCCTATTACCCCTCGATAGTCGTTGACAAAACGTGCCTCGTTACCCATCCGACTGGCGTCCGACCCAACGCTTACTCCATCCGGGAAGCGATACACGGAGATGTCATAGTCGGACTCAGGTCTGTCATCGCAATGAATCTCTCCGAGATAGTCGATAATGTGCGTTCGTGGTGGGATCTTCTTTAAGGCGAAGAGGCCGAATTGTCCGCATGCGGGATGAGCGGGTGAAACGATGGTTCTGATGATGACTATTGATTGGCGGGAATTAGGACTGTCAGATCCTCGTGTTTTTGGTGGTACACCGTGGATGTAACTCTGGACCGTATGTGATACCGATGAATGGTAACGCTGCAAGTTGATGTACTGGACGTGAGGTGGCCAATTCTTGGGCAAACGCGTAGTATTGGACATGATGGTGGGTTTCGACTACGTTGCCCAGGGTATCACGTAAATGCCCATGTATGTACGGAGCAATACAGCTCGCGATATCGTCGGTGCCCTTCCGCAGGGATAAAGTCTGACCTTTTTCGATGATGCTACCGACTTTGTGCCGTGGCCCGTGGGATCTATGAGCCATATATATCCAACCCTGCCGATGGCGTGGATTCGGTGCAGACCCGACGCAATAATATTGCTTTCCAGACGTTGTGTATTCTCTGAACACAACGTGTCATATCCATCGTCAACGACTCTCAAATGGGCCGGGTGGCGAATACATCCGTTTCACGGATATACGCCGACGTGAACAGCAAGCTTGGTCCCTCATGGCACGAGTATGGTGAGTTCGGTGCCTTTCATACACGAGGCTACGCATATTGATCAACGAGCACAGATAATCTTCAGGTGCAGTGGGGGTCGCAGGATCATTATGAGATTGTTAGAAAGGTTGGAAGAGGAAAGTACTCCGAGGTGCGTGTGGCAAACTCCTCTCATTGTCGCAGGGGCGCCTCACGACTATTCGCAGGTCTTTGAGGGTGTCAACATCGTGAACGACGAGAAGTGTATTATCAAGGTGCTCAAGCCTGTAAAGAAGAAGAAGATCAAGCGTGAGATCAAGATTTTGCAAAATCTAGCGGGAGGACCGAACATCGTTGCTCTCTTGGATGTTGTCCGAGATCCATCGTCGAAGATTCCTAGCCTGATCACCGAATACGTGCACAACGTCGACTTCAAAGTCTTATATCCACGCTTTACCGACTATGATGTGCGGTTCTACATGCTTGAACTGCTGAAGGTAAGTCGAACATCTCCTGTTGGTATCGAGGTGCAGTTTGTCATAGCCGTTTAGGCGCTCGACTTTTGCCACTCCAAGGGTATCATGCACCGTGACGTGAAACCTCATAATGTCATGATAGACCACGAACGCAGGAAGGTGCGTAACCAACTCTAGCTATGAAATAACATTATTGACTTTAGGATTCCAGCTACGCCTCATTGATTGGGGTCTTGCTGAGTTCTACCACCCGAAAACCCAATACAACGTTCGTGTGGCGTCCAGGTACTTCAAAGGCCCGGAGCTCCTGGTGGACTTCCAAGAATACGACTATAGTTTAGACATGTGGAGCTACGGTTGCATGTTCGCGTCGATGGTCAACACTCATGATTTCTCTTCCAGTATGCCACCTAAACTCTTTACAGATCTTCAGGAAGGAGCCGTTCTTCCACGGCCATGATAATTATGACCAGCTGGTGAAAATTACCAAGGTCTTGGGTACCGATGAACTCTATCAGTACTTGGAGAAGTACGATATAGAACTCGACGCTCAATACGATGATATTCTGGGAAGGTCGGGTGCTTTCATATTGGCTATAACTTTAGGAAGGGCTCACTTTTGATCATCAGATATCCGAGAAAACCATGGACTCGTTTCATCACGACTGAAAATCAGCGCTACATAACCAACGAAGCCATCGATTTCTTGGACAAGCTCTTACGATACGACCACCAGGAAAGACTCACAGCGCGTGAAGCACAGGCTCATCCCTACTTCGGTACGTCGGACAACCACTCCGAATAATTGTACAATCCTCTTTATTTTTGTATGATAGATCCCGTTAGAACCGCCGCTGTCAACGACGCGGAGAGCGAAGGTTCCGTGGCATAGTGCACTAATCTCGGTTTCAGCGAACTGTCATACACTTGACGGGTCCTCAAGGGCTCGTCCCTATGTGTACATAATTACCTTATTCGAATGGGGATTGTCGTCCGGCGGGCATGGGGCGACCATACTCACACAATTTGTTGTTGGAGCACTTCGAAATTTGTATGCAAGTCATTCTAAAATCTCATCATACGGCTACGTCCATCGGTGAGCCGTCCAGCGAATTTTGGAGGCACAATGAGCGGTATGTCCGGCTCCTGTCTGCCTAATGATCTCATGCTCGCAGGCTACTTTGCAGGGCTGATTTGTCAGGCACTCGCCCATTGAACTCGAGGACCATACCATGCCCTTCTTGCCGCTGATGACGTCCTGAACTACTCGCGTTAATCTGGTACAGATCTATAGTCCTTCACGTGACTGTCTTCTATCGCTATGGAAGACAGCGTCGCCGTTGGCCATTCTGAACCACACGGTGAACGAAGCTGTTGCACGTGGAGCATCGTCCACGACGCCCGTCGACAATGTGCTTTCACTCGGCCGATAGTGGATGATAGTGATGGCCGATTGCCTTACGCAGGACTGATGCACACTGTGCTGTTGATGATTTCCTATTGCATATGGCGGCTTTGCTGGCAAGGTACTCGGCCTCGCATGGCTTGCATTCAGTCTCGCCGATAGGCTTGTTCTCTTCCTCCTCTGCATGCTCTGAACCACATGTTTCAAGAGAATGCAGACCGCAGTGGCCCTGGGGATCCTGCTATAACTACCTGATATTTTATCCCTTGAAAGGTCGAGTGGTTTCCTCACCCCTCCGAGTGCCTGCCACGATGCTGACGTTCCGCTCTCATCATTCATCCAGCGCAACTGCCCTGTTCCTGGCAGCTTCCGTTGTCAAGGTCCTTGCCTTTGACAATTCCCGGTACGACAATGTGAGATCACCTTCCGAGTCGTGGCGGCTCTCAACTGACCCTAGCTCGATTACAGGTCGCTGTGTAAGGAGCATCCGTTTATCCTGTTCCACAAAGCTGACTAGATTCCATCAAGCTACTGGGGACAGAACTCCTACGGTGCGACTCATAGTGACGTTGCGAACTATCAGAAGACCTTGTCCTACTATTGCCAGGTAAACCGCTCGTTCGATAAATGCTCACATGCCATATACTGATCAAACTTGGCACCATTAGGATGATGCCATCGACGTGATTCCCGTGGCTTTCCTGAACACTTTCTTTGGGCCTGGCGGCCTTCCTTCTTTGAACCTGGCAAACGTAAATAATATTTTTTGACTCGGGTGCGACAGCCAGTGCTCACTTCATGATTTCCAGACCTGCAACCCGACCGACAATGCCACCTTCCCTGGTAGTTCACTTCCACAGTGCGCGTCTTTGGCGTCCGATATAGAGTTCTGTCAGTCGAAGGGCAAGCTCGTCACGCTCAGTCTTGGCGGCGCAGGCGGTGGAGTCGGTTTCAGCGGTGGTGACAGCCAAGCTGAAGCCTTCGCCGACACCATCTGGGACTTGTTCCTTGGGGGAAGCAGCTCCACCCGGCCGTTTGGTAGCGCCGTCTTGGATGGGTGCGACAATTCATTATCCGGAGATCCGTTGTGCTTTTATGCTGAATCTCGCCCTGAAGCGTCGACCTGGATGTCGAGAGCGGTGGTTCTACCGGCTATCCCGCCTTCGTCAGCCGGATTCGGTCTCACGCCAGCGGTGCCAGCAAGAAGTGAGCTTCGGTGCCAGCCAATTTCATTTTCATGTCATTGACATCTCGACCTCTCCAGGTACTACATCACGGCCGCCCCTCAATGCGTTTATCCCGACTCTGCGCTGGGTGCGACCTTGAATGCTGCCGAGTTTGATGCTGTTTACGTTCAGTTCTGTACGTGCCCGCCGCACGGCTCGTTTCTGTTTCTCGTGCAAGGGACGGGGTGCTCACGAAAATTTGCACTAGATAACAACCCATGTGGACTGCAGAACTTTAATGGTGCCTCGGTAACGTCGCTTCGCCCATCCCGATGATACCGCCTCTGACGATTTACGCTCCAGCAATGGGACTTTGGCTTGTGGTGAGTCCCGCCCACATATATATTTCCTTTTCCGCTCTGCTGATCGGTGTTGCCAGGGATAACTGGGCGAGGACGATCAGCCCAAACCCCAATGTCAAAATCTACATTGGCGCGCCTGCTTCCAGCAGCGCGGCCGGTGGAGGCTATCAGGACATTGATACGCTGAGCAGCATTGCCACGCAGATGCGGAAGAGCTTCCCTTCCTTTGGCGGGGTCATGCTCTGGGATGCTTCGCAGGCATACGGTGCGCACTCAACCCCGAGTCTGAATATCGAATTCTAAAGTGTTCCGTGTGGCGTGGAAGTCAACGGCCGCTACGATCTTGCGATCAAAAACACTTTGCAAGCAGCCGGCGGCACTGGCTTTACCTTCCCAACGTGCAGCGCGCCCGGGTGGGCTTCCGGGGGCAATTATCCCGGAGGATCGCAGGTTACCTTCGGAGGGTAAGCGTTCCTCAGTGATGCAGTTTTTCAGTACGTAACTTACGCTTGCTTGTTCTGCTTGTTCTCTACAGATACACATGGCAGGTACGTCCGTCCCACCTCATCCGGTCGGAACGCCCCAGGGAAATGGACGCGATCATTGTGCGACTTGCAGGCAAAATGGTACGCGTCCGCCCAGCCCGCAAATGATCCCAACAGCGACTGGAGTGCAAGTGCGTAAACATTCTTTATAGTATTACATATCGTGAGATCTCAACCGGTGCTGCCGAGCAGTCAGCGCGTGCACAGGTAGCGGCGGCAGCGGTACCTCTTCGCCTGGCAGTTCTCCCACATCTCCGGCGGCTGGAAGCTGCTCAGGCGTGGGCGCATGGGCGAGGGGCACCGTCTATACCGGCGGGCAGCAGGCGACTTACGAGTGAGGACCCGTTTTCGGCTCTGGAGTACGCTTTTTCTCACGTAACTCATAGCGGTCACTTATGGACGGCCAAATGGTGGACAGAAGGAGATACGCCTGGCGGTGAGAGACGCATCATACAATTTCATCTTCGTTTCGTGATGCTAAAAGACGACGCTCCAGGCTCCGCTGGGGCTTGGACCGATGACGGCGCCTGTGCTTCCTCGAAGGCAAAAGGCTCTCTAGACGCGAAGAACCCGCCCACACCCACATCACTGGCTCCGTCACGTCATCCTAACGGCGCGAACTCGACCTTAATCCCAAAGCCATCGGGCACAGCCCACGCGAACAACACAAGCCCTGCGGCCAGCCGTAACGCCACGAGCGCGAGCGCGAAAGAATCGGAAGAGGAAGAGGAAGAGCAGAATCGCAATAGAGCGAGAAATTCCCGTTTCTTCCGCTTCTAAATTCATCTTAGGGGGTCGGATAAAGGGAAAGCGCGGGGAGTGCGGCGCATGGTGGCTTCTTTCAATTGAGAACCGGGCGCTGTAGGCAATGGCCTTGTCATGAGTGTCTCTGCAATCTCGGCGTACTATGTATTTCTAATGTAGGGTTGACAGGATATGAAGGAGTCGAAGTTCTTCTTTCCGTGTCTATCCAGTTGGAAGAGCCAAATGCACTTGAGCACGCTATGGATAAGGCAAGTTTTGTGCATTGCTGATACATATCGATGGAGTACACGTGTAGACTATTCATACAAGACAAGAAACGAGGCAGGCGCTCCGTCGATATCAAAGCGGGCCGGGTTCACTTGTCAAACGTCACAATACGTCCGAAGGTGGACCCAGTGCCCCAGATGCCCCGGCGGAGGCAGGCGAGCTGGACAATTTGGCTATGGTCCACAAACAGATTCGCATGTGCGCCTTGGTTCTGGATGTGATATGCGAACACTAAGTATGGGCGTCAAAGATCAGCATTGCCAGAATCCGTGCTGGGTCAAAGGGTAGCGTACCCTCCGGATCCGCAGCTTCGAACCTATTTTTGCGGTAAACACAAGAGGAGATAGACGCGGAAACCGTTAGAATCAAGGTCAAAATGAGAAATACCTCGGACGCACATTATTTTGTCGTTAGGAAGAGAAGACGTAATGGCCGAAATAACGTCGGTGCGCCACGACTTGACATTCTCGGTGATGCCTTCACTCTCAATCATAATCATCTACAAGTTCGTAGGTTCAGATAAAAAGCTATAGTCTACAAAACGGATGGCGGGAGAACTCACATATGCGCCAGCCTGGAGGAACTTGTTGGCACGGTCGATAAGCCACTTTGGGTCTCTAGTGCCTGCAGCTTCAAGCTCTTCTACGGACGCATCACCGCCGGCACCCCACCTAGATTGTACAAAGCCGTTTCAGTCAGCAACGTGTGTGAAATTATAGGAGACCCAAGTTCAAACGCACTGGATGCCAACTTCGGGTTTGGGCTTTAGTCCATGGGCGGCAGTGAACTCTACCAGATTGGCCCAGTCATCCGTCGGAATCGATAGGAACCCAGAAGACAGCTCGAGAACGTCGAACCCGACGTCCTTGCACTTGGTCAGATACTTGGACACGAGGTTCTTGTCTCCGCCCGAGGAGGCGAGGACACGCTCGATATAACCGCCTGTACTGACATAGCAGCCTGGATGATCATTTTCATAAGGTTAGCGTGGAGAAGGCCTTTTCGGGTCAGAATGGAAGCGGGAGACGGACCGTGCTTATGGGCCACCTCAATCAGGTCTTTGAGCCGTTCCTCTGGCATGAGAGAGAATGACCCTCCGGCGAACTTGATTCCGTCGACGTACTCCCCCCAGTCGGAGAGCAGTTCATCGAGATAGGTGTGAGTCACGGGGAAATAATAAGGCCCGCGTATCTCTGTGAGACCCTTCTTGCGCTCGGGTTTTTTGTCCAAGGCATTGGCGGGGAGAAAGGGGAATGCTACAGGGGAAGCGTAAGGGGACTTGCGCGTCGACATAGACATTGCTCGCTGAGCAACGGTCAGCGGACGAGCAGAGCGCAGTGAAGTTGAAGTGATCTTGGGAAACATGGTGGTGCACAAACTGTGAGGTAGAGGATAAGGTCTCGAGAGCATTCATTGAAAAGCGTTCTAAATGTGCGCCTGAGTGGATAGGTGATGTCATCTCGTACTTCGCAGTGACCGCAAATGCACCAATAAATTTTGTCATGGATTCCTGTACACATCATGACAGTCTTGACAACGATAAGTCCTCTACCGACCGATGTCATCCGTCATATTTCTATTGCGTTCTTTCTCCAAGGCTAGCCACGGTGATGAAACACTCACATGCAGACGCGTCCCGCCGCCGGGCTACGGTGTCGTTTGACTTGGTATAACATGGTACGGAGCCAAATATAACTTGGCATCGGAAGCTGACGGGGATGTCTGGGGTACTTTAGTGCAGTGACAAGAGCACTGATGCTCGATGGCGATGGCGATGCTCGAGCGACGAGTTGCGATAAATGTGAGCTTGCCAAACTGAGCGACAGCGAGCTCAGATTAGCACGTTGCCGGAATGCCGGAGCATATATCTGTCCATGCCAAGCCCAAGTGCGCATAAGAATAGGACCTGGCACCAAATAGGCGCTAACATGGTTTAAGGCTCCGCTCTGTTCATCCCCTCCCCAAGCCACCGACGCTGCCTCCTCTTGTCTCTCTGCTCCGCTACCCATCTGATATCATTCCGCGCGTTTCACCTCAAAATACAAGGTGCCCCGCCTTCCTTGTACACATACATCTGTGCTCATGCTCGGCGCCGGAGACGCAGGAATAGCTTTTGGTCTTGGCATTCTATATTTGTCCTTGCCACGGAAGTGCAAAGATAGAATCTTGGACTTGGCTCCTGCTCAAAAGCCCTGCCATGGCTCTCTTGGTTTCTCGTCGCCTTTTGCCCCTTAACGCCTGCTTTCTCAAGCCGCCATGAGCTCTGTAGCCTCCTCGCACCTCCCAAAAGACTCTCCAGCCTTTGCTGACTATGCGAGCCACGCTCCTGCACATGCTGCAACCAAATCACTACTCGCCTCAACTTGGCAGATGTTAGATCAGGTAAGCCTGGCATTCGAAACCAAGGATTCGCCGTAAACTAACCGAGCCCGTGCAGCCACCGCCGCCCAGCCTGAGGGAAATTCTAGGCGCATACCGCACTCGAGGAGATGGCGACAGAGAGATGCTGATGGCCATGCTAAATGCCAAGAGCGCCGAGGATCAGGTATGGGAACACCTCTGGACGCCTATGTGTTGCGCTCTGAAGCTGACAGTTCTTCTCGCAGCGCCTGGCTTCCATGGCTTCCCTCCACCGGTCTATGCTTGAATACTACCAAATCGTACCTGCCTCACACACCACGGCCACCACAGAGCCATCATACTCACCTGTGCTGGAGGCCCCGCCCAGATCGAATGGCGTTTACCACCCACGATCAAGTGCGACGGATTCATCCGCGTACCGATCACCACGAACTGCCAGGGAGCCATCGCATGCTCGCAAACGCCACCGCTCTTCCGAGTCGCCTGCATCACCATACCGTTCGCCTCACCATTCACATTCATCATCGTCGCCCCATCACGCGCCATCTCCACCTTCGTCCCTGCATAGTGAGGGCTACGATCGTTCGCCTCGTTCAAGAGAAGCCATGGCCATCGACTCGTTGCTTTCTGCTGGTGCCCGCGAGGCTGCTCGTGAGGAGGTCAATGGCGCTCGCAGAAGTAATGGCCGACGCGATGGAATCCCCGACCGTCCGATCATGGGCGGTGGAGCCCACCGCCCCAATTCGAATTCCATGCCGATCGTATCTGTTTGATTGTTATGCCCCGCGCAGTCCTGCTGTAGCGTTCTTGTAGATCAGTCGTATTTATTCCGTGCACTCAGTTTTTGCGTCGATGTTGTTTTGATACTCAATTTATTCGGCGGCGTTCTCGGGTTGTGCAGCGTCATGTGTATCGGTATTTTCAGTACCTTAGCAATCGTATGTTCAAAGCCTTTACCTTGACCGTCAAACTTCAAGGGTCCATCGCAATGCACAAACCACGTGCAAATTAAAATATAATTGATGCATGTGTTTGTATTGCGCTGTCTTCACGCCGACCTCGGATTATTGATCGGTGTAAATCACCGCTGCCAAGTGGCCAAGGTGAACCGGGACCGACTTCATCCGTCGCTTGTCGACCCGCACGAGGGCACGATGACGCACACGAAATTCGGGAGGCAGCAACTTATCTGGGTGAGCTTGACAATGCATGAACTGTGCATGCACGAACGGCGCATAGAATATGGAACTCTGGATAGTCCCCGGCCTGCCTCGATCCAGAGAAGCGGTATAACGAGCTGGACAGGAAACCTATCAAACGATTGAGTTCTGTGAGGTCAGCAACAGAGACTAGTGTGTCGGCAATGCTGACACCTCGTTCCACTGCTCGAAGTGCGCAAGTCACCTTTCATACGTACAAAGCGGAAATACATCCAATGGCCCGCCGCGAGCCCACATCGTGCGCCCACTACACATAGCGAGGTCATCACGCATCAAGTATGGCCGCACTGGCGGCCGCACGGAAGTCTTGGTAGCCGTACAGATTGGATTTTGAGTGCGACGGAGCGCTGGCAGCCATATATTCCCTTGACGTCGTTCCTCGGGCGTGGGGGTCGCAATTCCCGTCGCGCAAGCGGAACTTTGAGTCTATTGCGTGCTTCGCAGATCCCAGGGGTACCTAATAGCACGGTGCGTGTGCCGTAGGCATGTCCCCGCCGACATGCCCGGTGATCAGAAATCGAAAAATCGGAGAAGAGGTACGAGATGCAATGGCGCGGTGATAGTAACTTATCTCGGCAGCGTTTGCGTCATAGTCCGTAGATATACCCATAGGAGATACGTTATTTGGTCCAGGTTCAGAGATGACGGCACGCTTATGGGGACGGCGGGCGCATGAGGCTGGGCCGCTGGAGAAGTGAGCTCGACTGGCGTCAGACGGGGAAACACGCTTTGCAAGTCCCGTGACAGTAAACGCGTCCCACGTGCACGACGCGCATCCGAACTTTGGAGTCCCACGGCTCCTGGACCTTTTGGCGGCGTTCTTTCGTTGACTGCCAGGCCCTTGCTCTCAGCATTCACCAGTACGTGCAAGCCTGAATCTCAAATTCATCTACTGAGTAGGTTCCTATTTCTCTGCGGCTTGTAATCTACACTGCCACGTTTATACAGTAGACATGCCACCGACCAGCGACGACGAATATGACAACTTTCCTGATGACTTCGAGGACATCGACTTGAGCAATGTGCCTGGTTTGGCTTACGATGATGCAGTTGCCACAATACCTGCCCAACCCTCTCCTCGACCTCAGCCACTAGACGAAGCTCTCCCAGCGCCAGTGGCAGCTGCCGCGACACCGTCTGACCATTACTCCTTTGACGAGCTCGACGACACGTTTCTGGCGGAGGTGGATGAGCTAGATCAGTTGCTGACCCAGGAAGTGGCGAGGACTCAGCCAGTGGAAGGTATGACTCTTTACTAGCATGGAAATTGTCTCATAACGAAGTCGTGCTCTTAGAAACTCCAGCTGCGACGCAGCCCGTCTCTGCAAATACAAATGCGGAGGCAGGAAGCAGCCTGTATGCGGCGTCGAGCTCTGCGAGCATTGAAGAAGTCGATAAGGAATTGGGTGAATTGCAATGTGATGCTGTTGCGCCATTCATTAATCCCTCCACGTATGGCTGTAGGCTCGACGAACGATGGGCAAGCGCAGGCCACATCTCGGTTTTTCGAGAGAGGTTTGTAAACAGCCTGCAACCACAACGCCTAAGAGCTGACAGCTCCTGGCCTACAACCTAGCTTCCGCTGCCGTGGCCCCTCCAAGTCATCCTAGACCACCCCGATGTATGCGCAGACCGCCATTGACGTGTTGCATCAATATGGTCTGATACATTTTTCTAGCCCCTACACGATCACCAAAAAAGAAGGGCGTGGAGATAAATGAACCCATACCTTGGTCTCCGACACCAAAGGCAGAAAGCTCCCCGCGCAAGCGAGCACGCGCGGGATCATCAACGCCCACCCAGCTCACGCCGGTGAAGAAACATAAAGGCAAAGAGAAAGAGTCCCCGAGCGCTGGCGTGCGCAGGATCCTGAGTGAATTTGAAGACGAGATGACATGTCCTATGTAAGTCCTGCGGTCGTCTGTGCATCAAGTTCTGACGTGTGTCTTCAGATGCTGTGATATCTTGTGGGTTCAAATCTCTACATTCATGTGCACTTGGAAACTGAATTTAAGCGTAGCGCTGCTGCTCACCTTGGGAACCCATGCGGTCATTCGTTCTGTGGGGAGTGCGGCTGGAACTGGATTGCAAAGAATGTGCGATTATTTTTTACTGCTAAGTTTTCTGCATGCTGAATGTGCAAGTGTCTGCGCAGCCGAGAGCACCGACGTGTGCTATATGCCGCACTACCTTGTCTGCTGTTGCCCCGATGATTCCCAATTTCGCCATGGACAACACCATTGACAAGCAACTGCATGCGCTTGGTCAGAACGGCATCGACGACTGGGAGGAAGGGGGCTCTAAGCTCGCAGAATGGAGGGCCAGAAAAGAGTATGTTTACGCTCAGTGACCTACCCACGTACACGCTAAACTGATTCTTCAGGAAGTGGAAATCTGGAGCCGCAGAAAGAGCAAAGAGCGCATCCGCGCCGCGTGCCCCCGCTCAACGCACACATCCGTTGGAAAGAGAACTGAGTGGTAGTTTCATCGTTCCTGATGACGAGGAGGATGAAGACTACAGCGAGAGCGACGAGGAAGGCGAAGAAGGCTCTGGTGGAACGCAGAGCACTCAAGAGAACGTCCCAGGGCCGGCGGTTGGCGTCGCTGTTGGTGCTTGGCAGGGTGCAGCGCGCGGTGGCCCACCTCCACATAGACGAAACAGACCACGCTGGAATCGGGGCGGGAACAACAACAACAGCGGCAATGGGCGGGGCGGACGAGGATATCGAGGCAACAGAAGTGGGGGCAGAGGTGGAGGCGGTCGCGGCGGACGAGGGCGAGGACGCGGAAATTCCGGCTGGGGAGGGGCAGCCTGAAGTCTTCGTTCCATTCTTGCGTGTGTTCTGATACCCATGATCGCAGATCTACACAAGTTACTAGTATCTTGCTTTTTGGAGTGCAAGGTGCTGGTCGTTCGAAAGGATTGTTCTAATGATTGGCTGTCCCTGTTGGCATAGGTCCATGAGGAAAACGTCAACCAGGCGGCAGTCCGAAGTGCTCGTTCCATTCTCGAGTATTTTCTGATGTTGGTGGTTGCAGATCCACTGACGCGCTGAGGCCTGGTTTCCTGGAAGTGCTGGTCCTGGCGTCTATCTGATTTTTCACAACTGCATGTCTGAGAGCGCCGAGGTCCGGTGTTTTTTTTTTTTCGTGTCTGATTATGCAGCTCTTAAACCATTTACAGGAATCGAAGTAGTGCGGTTTTGGTCGTATGGGCGATTCTGACTCTTTCTGATTGCATCTGAGGGCAAGCATAGCAAAATATTGGGATAGCACCAAGATAACACATCTCCGATATGCGTAATGTCGAATTACTCAGTTGTCTGGATGACGAGGTAATAACTCCTGTCTCCATGCACGCGCCGCCATGCTTCGTCCGGTTTACGACATATTGGGTCTGTCTGGAATGTGCCAGGTAAGCTCAGAGGCGCAAGCAACTACATCCGAATTCTGGTTATAGGATAAACATGGCGCCCACACCCTAATCGCGCTGCTCAGCGCCAACTTCTCTCCGACGACTGCCGTGCTGCGGCCTCGCCCATCAGGCCTGCATACTCAGCTATCGATAGCCCGCTCGTTTGCACACCAGTCGCACCCCCCTCGATACCTCCAGCAAGATCACCATGCACCAAACACCGAGCTTCATCACGTCCGAGACGTTCTTCCCAGCCCTGGGAGATACGCACACCGTCGCCGTCCCGCCGTCGAGCGCCCACGGCGGCGTGCAACTGCTCTTCAAGGCGCACCTACGCTCTGCCGAGGCCCGAGCGCACTGCGAGAGCGCCGGGATGCAGATACAGGCTTGGACGGATGCGCCGGTGGAGGGACACAGCCCGGGCGAGTGGGCGGCCTATACCTTCGAGAAACAAGGAGCGTCGTATGAGGACGAGGCCGTGACCGCGAGCGCGTCGGAGTTCTCGCTGCTTGCGGCTGAGGACGAGCATGTCGAGGAGCCGTACGTACTGCACTTGCGCCTGCAGCTAAACGCGGGCGCGATACCGCCCGACCAGTCCGAGGCGCGCTTCCTGCTCACGTACAGGGTGCTATTTCCCGACGGCCATGTGCACTGGCTGGGCGAGCCGGGCCGTGATGTTGTCTGCGTGCTCAAAAGAGAGGATCCGTGGCTTGCGGTGCGCGATGGTTGGGTAGCCCGGTCGGAGCCGGCTGAGGAGGAGGCTCCCGCTTTTGTGTGGGAGCATGTCGGCCCCTCCCCGTCGGGGGGAAATATCCAGTTCGCACAAATTCGGCAGGCATTCTGGGGCTGCTGGGCGATTGGCTTCCAAAGGTTCGTTTTGTAACTTATCCTCAGGTCAATGCTTAGCTGAAACGCGTCCATCCATTTTCTAGTGTAAAATACTTCCGTCCTGGTACACAGATCACGGACGCGTCGTACCTCATCTTCATCCCGCGTGTACACCCAACCACGTTCACATTGCATGACCCTATCATCCTCCGCTCTCCCCCAGGCACGCTCAGCCTTTCGCCCTCCGGACTAGTGACGTGCCCCGCCGGCTCCCACATCGAAATCTACCGCGACCTCCCCGTCGCATCGAAGCTCCAAGACGACCTCGACTCTCATGGGCTTCGCTCCATTGGCGAGCAGGCCGGATATGCACTCATCGCATCGCCTGGGGACCAGAGCCCCGCCCGCATTGCATTCGTCCCCTTGGCGCACCTGAAGCCCTCGACGCGCCTGATCTGCAGCGGCTTTGAGCGGTCGCTGTTCGGGGATGATGGGGCGAAGCGGTACATGCTCTTCTGTCCCGCCTCGCGGCAGATGTTCGCGTACACGACGGACCCGGACATCGATCTAGTGCTGAGACTCGGGGCGGCGGGCGGCGAGTGTGTGCTAAGCCCCGTCTATACCCTGCCTAGGCGTGCGGATGAAGAGCTGGAGAGCGAAGATCTGCAAAGGCTGGATCAGGACCAGAGTGCATGCTGGGCACTGTCCATTCTCTCACCGCATTCTCTCGTGCCTCCGCCGCCCTCGTCGGAGCAAGAACGATCGTTCGAGGCGGAGTCGCGGGATGGACACGGCCCTCTCCATGAACCTGTCCGAGAACCGGTGGCCTCATTCCAGGCATCGTCGCTCATACATGGTGAACGACGATCTCCACAGGAGGTGGCTGCCGCGTTGATGCGGACCCTGGTTCTCATCCTGCAAGCTGCCGTTCTACAGTTCATATCCTTGGCATTCCGTCCCGGGGATATGCCCGTCCTCGACCCTTCCGCATCAAAGCACCGCGAACTGGCAGGCGGGGACGACGACGATGAGCGCATGCCATTGATTGGTGCATACGACGAGAAGGACAAGCTCGAGGACGGCGGAGGCCTATACAAGAGTAGCTTTCACGACACGGACACGGAGACCCTTGCGGGTACTGAAGTGCATTCAGTGGCCGGGATGTCGGGCCCTGCGCTGACCTTCAACATACCGGAGGGTCCATTCCACTTCGTGCATCGCCGACCAACTAGGAACAGCAACGCCTTGAATATGGAGGTCTTACTCGAAGGTGAGAGGGTCGACTTGAGCGAGGGCGACGGGTGGACGTTGACGGTGGTGGATGGCGCGGTCAAGGGAGGCAGAGTGGAGGTATTTTTGAACCCGGAGAACTCTGACTCCGAGGTGTAAATTGAGGTAGGTGACCGACGCAGTGGACGCTGGGCGTGCAGCTCGGTCGGTCGCCTCATCTGCCTGGTATAGGGCGCTGTATTTCTGCTGCTGTTGTCACACTAGGCATACTCATCTGTTGCTTTATATTGCTTTCACGATCCATGTCTGAATATAGCATGATAGCATGTTGTATACATAGACAATGCCATGACCATTTTGACATACGTAACTCACGAGTCGCGGGTTTGCGCTCCCCATGAAGGCTGTCCGAGTCCGTACAACTCTGAAAGGGAACGGAATTGACAACACCAAAATACACTTTTGACTGGGGTCTAATGCTACAAAGAGAATTCTGGACGATTTTAACGCATCAGTCGCTGTAAGCTCCTTCATCATCGGGGCGTGCCCGTTTTCGTGACGACCCATGGTGGTCGTGCCCTGCCCCTATACCATAGCCAGCGACCTGACGGCTGACTATATCGTCCAGCAGCTCCGGGGGCAGATCGTACTCTGAGCTGCGGACAGCGACCGCATAAGCAGCTAAAGTTCAAAGAAGTGTCGGACATTCTGTGTCAACGGCATGGTGTCAAACTGCCAAAACGCACCGTCCTCTATCTTCTGCAGGGATTGAGACGTAACACGCTGCTTCTTGCCAAGATCCCGTACGTGCGGCGTGAATGCCTCGAAATCTGGCGTTCGTGACGAAAACATGACGCGGCAGCCGATGGGGAGCTAGAGCTGTACGTACCAGCCTTGCAGGAGCGGACAAAAGCACACACTTCGGACGCTTTGGTGCGCCCCCCACGTTTGGCGATGGCGGAGATTGCGAAGCGCATGAGCTCGCCCGTGAGATCGGACACCCCGAGAAGATAGTCCGAGACGGGGAGCGTGAAGTACTGCCAAGCCGCAAGCACAGGGCTTGAGTTAACAGACAATATAAACCCACAGACGCTGGGGTGGACGTTACGGAAACTCACGGGGCCGGTGGTTGCATCCGATAAAGAGACCTGTACTCCGGCGTAACTGATGAGAGTGCCCTGCTCGAGATAATGCGTGAAACTCAGAGCCTCGATGTACTCCTGTAGGCCCGGAGAGACATTGGACTGGTATCGCCAGAAGCGGTCACCTTCAAGCTCCGGTCTCATGGCCTTGAAGAGCGCCTGGATATCACGCAGCTTCTTGTAACCCTCTCTCGCTGCGCGCGCAGAGAGAGCGCCGTAGTCGCCGTTGGTCTCATTCATGATCCGATGGAGGAGGAAAATAACCCTCTTGGACGCAATCGTGACATCGCGACTGGCCTGGAACAAGGTGTGTATCGTCAAGATTATGCAGAAAAATCTGTCACAGTCACTGACCTTGATCAAGCGCTCTCGCCTATCATTGTGCTCGTCGAGCTCGTTGCGAAAGGCCTCGAAGACGTCGTGGATTGGGCGGCCGTCGCTTGAAGAGGCCATTGACGACGAGACGCGAAAGATAATCAACGCGTCGCGGAGGTGGGAGTGCGCGGCACGCGTAGCGCGGATCAACCGTCGTGGCTTACGTAACTGGGGCAGGGCGGGGAGTGGAGGCCGAACATCATCCGCTGCTCAAAACCGACATTACATTCCTTATATCATATTCCCCCAACGCCCGCCCCGACGCCTCACGACGCCGCCACCCTCTCCTCCTTTATGCGCCACAGACCATGAGCTTTGCACCGAAACCAGGATGTCCCATGTGCGGCATCGTCTCCTCCGCCTCGCACGCAACCGCCCATTCGCCTCTTTCACCATCGTTTCCGCAAGGCTCCAAGCAGCCCAAAGTCTTGTGGAGAGATGACAATTTCACAATCTATCAGGAGAAGGCCAACCCAGTCTCTTCCAAAGGACATATCATCATTGCATTCAAGTATGTACTCCACTTCACCCGATACGTCATTTGTCTCTAAAGAAGTCGGTACAGCCTGCACGTTCCATCATTATATAGCCTTGTAAGTCCTCTTCTCCGATTGTGCTAGCTGCGGGTCGTGTAATGAAAGCGGGCGTTCCACAGTCTGCAAGTGATCTTCCGCTCCTGGTTTCAATCCGTGACCTTGGGCATCGACTGCTCTCATCCCTTCTCGCACCCACATCCCCCAATATACCATCATCTTCAACAACACCTACCACACAGGACACGCCACTACAGCAACGGAACTCTGCCTTCCGCATAGGGTTCATCACCTCGCCTTTCCGGGATTCCAAGATCCCTGTTACGGACCACCTCCACGCCCACGCATATATCATGCCCGCCGACCTCTGCGGCTGGTGGCGTGCCGTCGCCTTCAGCGGCATTGCATGGTACGCCATCGACGACCTGATAGCCGAGATACGGTGCGTCTTCGCTTGACTGCACACTCGCAGCCGCAGCACCATCTAGACAGTCCATGCGCAGTTGCTGATCGAGGCTATTTTTGCGCAGGGAGGAGACGTCGAACAACCGCGTCAAATCGGGCTACGCGAATCGACGAGGCGCGCCCATCGACACCGTACCTGATGCAGGTGCGCGGTCCGGCATGCCGAACGGCGTGGAGACGACAGATACGTCTCTGGCAGCGCCAGATATCGAGGGGGGCATGCGGTCGCCAGCGACGCCGGTGTCGGCCAGGTCGTCCGCGACCCTTGCCCCGATGTCGAATATACCTAATCTACAAGTGTAATGTCTTCGTAATACTGGATACTCTTTCTGCGGTTTGAAGTCTAATATACCACCCGAGCTGAGCTTTTGGTATAGCTTGCATAGGCTACGGGTGTGGCAAGTACGTTTACGGATCACGGACTGAGGGTCGAATAGCCTTTTGCGGTTCGTTCAGGAGTTTCTAGGACTGTAGATATCGAAGGCTCCACGCATTACATTTACTGATTCTTGTGCACTATATCTGAAGTACATTGACACATGCTATGATCAAGAAACTTGTCCGTAGGGGATATTCAAGAAATGGTGTTTTAGTAAATAACCCGTCCGCGGTTCTAATTATTACAGTAAATTCAAGCATCTGAAATCAGGGCTATGATTAGCCTGAGCAATAGACAACGAGCTAGACCACTCACAATAGGACGATCCAGTCAGCAAGGTTGATAGAGCAGTAAGTTGATCTTCTGTGAAACGCTTCGAATCCTCATGCCACGTATCCTGGTGGGTCTTTTTGAAGTTGCTAGCGCATTTTTGCACGGTCGTAGATATCGGCACCTGCGATGATCATGAATCAGAATACATGCAAGTTGCAGAGACAGGCTACGCACAGGATCGTACGTATGCTCAGCCAACACGTTGGTCAGAAGCTCCGGCATCCACCTTTCGACCGTGTAAGGGTAGCTGTCCACGAGGGCACAAATCCCAAGGATGGCCGCGTGTCGCTGGCGGATAGCAGCGTTGTATGCAGGGTCCTTCCGCTCCGGCAAGTGCGAGCGGTTTAGCAGGCGGAGGAAGCGGTTCTGTGGTTAAGTAGGTAAGCAGATGGACCACGGCGAGTTATGCCCGTCGTACCTTCAATGTCAGGATGCTCCGCCGCGAGGACAGGCGGAGAACACCCGATAGCGTACTGTTGGGTACTCAGTACATTAAAAATGTGGCCTTTTATAAAACTCACGTGGCTGCCATCTCTCGTACTTCCACGACTTCATCGTCTAAGCATTTGCAGAGGACCTACGGAGGGGACAGGAGTTGACCGGGTTGCTAGGGTTCGACCTGGCTTCACACGTACCTCCAAAATCTCAGTGACCTTGGCTTCGCTGATCAAGGGCACCTGTCGGAAGTAGAACACTGCATTCGCATTGGACATCAGCAGGTACACAACACACGCCGGACAAAACGGACGTACCTTGAACGAGAGGCATCGCTTGCAACCGAACTTTCCATGACTGCATGACAACGATCAGTAACTAAGGAGTGAAGTAGGCACATAGTACCCACCGGTGAATTCTGGATCGTGTCGAAAATTACGTCCAGGACAGCTGGGATGAGGGGACGCGGCGGAGTAACCCCGCACATTCTCACAAGAAGAGTACGGGCCCGCGACAAAAGATCGTCGTTGTCATTTACTGTACGGATAATCCATCACTACTTATCGTGGTTTGATAGTCCGGAAGAATGCTTACCTTCAGTGAAGCGGAAGAGTTCGGGCTAGAACATAACTATCAGATTACAGGTCTTCTCAACGGGGCGGTCCTAGACGCACCAGTAATGGGACGATGTAATCGTATGCAGAAATGGCATTGGTGTCGTGCACGCTCTGGTAAAGCCATCGACACACTGTCGTCCCCACCCTGGCGACCCAAATTATTTGATGACTGGAGAGCGAAAGCTGGTAAGTACTTACCGATCGTAATTAGACTGGAAAGCGCGTGCGCCCGGCAGACGTTCAGCTCGCCAAGTGGGGAAGTGTTTCACCAGCTCCTGCACTCTGTCTTTGTGGTATGAACCACGCATGCCCATGATATCGATGTCCACGGGCGTCGTTCGGCATTCACGGACGAAGACCTCCGCACTTGGAATAGATGGTTTTGGCTCCCACTGAGAAAGCATCTATCAGAGTGCTCTGCAATGCAGAAGAATGAGTTCGCAAACCTTGATCTTATTGGTAAAGGTGAGCATCTCGCTGATATATGCGCGAACCTGGTGATGACGATTGTCAGATCGAGGAGAGAGTGAAGCAAGCCCTCTATTTTACCTCGTCATGATCACTGTGGATCTCAGGCCATACTCGACGCACAATGTCGTCAGCCCAAGGGACGAATTTGCGACCTTCGTCCTCATAGAAAGCCCGCAGGAAGGAAAGAGCCTTGACGGCAACGAGCGATGACTCGCCGTTGTAGTCAGTTGCCTCAAATTCTCTCAAAATGTAATCCACTAGGGTCTGATGTCGACGGGGATCGCGGTTGTAGAACACATACTATAAATTGAAGCAATGAGCACGAAAGAATTAGACAGATAAGATGCAAAGGCCTCACCTCCAAAAATGAGGTCCAAATCGGAAGTGTGTCAGTTTTGATCCTCTGACTAAATGCCTTCTGAATGACTGGCATAGCCCATTTCCACAAACGATCTTGACTGTCCGCCGGCCAATGCTTTGCGCCTGTACCAAGATGTAAACCAATTGCATGGAAACCGATTGATTAGCCTACCAATTACGAGGCCTGCGAGAAACTCTGCGGCTCCTCTTTGCTTGTTCTGGTCTGGATCTTCCACGAGTTCCTCGACAATGGTCTGCAACGCCTCGAACGATTCACCCTCTAGCAATTGGACTGTAACACAAATCAGTCAAGCAAAAGGAACACAACGTGATGTATGGCACCGACCTATTGATTTCACTGTTGAGATGTTGTCAGACGAGACCGACTCGGAGTGCGTTTCCGAAGAGTAATGAACAGAGACATCTTTCCACCATTCGTCATCTGCGGCGAAGTTCCTGACTTCCGTAATAGCGTCCTCGCTATCAGTTTCCCAGGGTTTGAGTGACGATTTTGTTGGGTACGGTGGCAGGTACATCGTCAGCGTTGAACTCCATGCGACCCAACCGGTGGTCAGTTTCTCGCAGTAGGTCCTATGCAGGGTTTGTGTCAGAAGATTGACGAAGGTCGACGCTGAGCAACGACTGACGGTTTATGAGGTGCCGTCTTCGGATCAATAGGCTGCCTAAATCCTTCCAGGAAATCGGCAGTGAACTTATGAGAGGGCACTGGTACATCGACTTTGCATTTCAAAGGGTTGTTGTTCTTTTCGAGTACGAGATCGGTGGCTGATCGCGCAAACGTTCGGAGCTTGATGTATCGAGCAGTCTTCATGAGAGCTCGCTGCGCATACTGTGAATAGAAATAGATTTAGCTGAGTCTACAGACAACAGCGCATCAGTAGCACGTACGTATCGCTGTGGGACAAGTTATAATGAGTATATCATTTTAATAAGCAAACATCGCGACCAGCAACATACCAGGGATGGATGATTGTCTCGTACTTTCTCCAGAAAGTAATGGAGGTGATCCGGTGACACTGGCGAATCTCGTCGGATAAGGGTTCGAAGACACCTGGCAGCATATATCGCATAACGCCAATGCGTTGCCTCATCCTCAGCGACGGCCAATATCATCGTGGTCTGCAAAATAACAATGAAGACTGCCTAGCGTGATAATAGACAAACGAGGCGTACCAATTCATTTGCGCCTGCATCTGAGAGCTTCACCCTCTCTGCTCTTTTCTTGGAACACTTCATGATGATTGACTGGCTTTGATCATCAAAATGAAGGAACTTCTTGAAGCGCTCTAGACTTGTTCGCAGGGGTAGATGGTCGACTGAGTACACTAACGATGACGGCTCGACAAAGCTATTCAGACCTTGAGGCGGGATTAGCTATGGGTCGCGGTGGAGGAGATACAGCGCTGTTACCATTTTCGCAGACCGCGCCAACGCAATCCTGGATGGACTGTTTTTCGTTGAATTGACAACCAAAAAGGTGGCTGACAAGGTCAGTTGCAAGCGTAGTGTCTGTGAAAAGATCTGCTAAGGAGTGTGAGGCGATCTCTAAGATCTAAGAAACAAACCGGCCATGGCATATTTCACTACAATGACGCACAGATGAGACACTGCATCGTGGAAGAAGATACTAAGTTCGTGGCTCACCAAATGGGCCCATGTTCAACGTCCATAAGGCTCCTTTCATCCTGTCGTCTTCGTTACCCGGCTCCAATGCCTTGTATATGCGGGGGAGGCATCCTATGCGAATGCCGTCGTAGCCCTGAATAAAGATATTTTAATTTCTCCGTGGAAGAACCCTCTAGGTGACAAGAAAACTGACCCCGCATAACGCCTCAAGCAGAGACTGGCCAGATCTGATAGATTATTTAGTAGACGATGTCAAAAGACTTCTTGTGTACATACTCTCTCACTGCAAACAATTGTCAAAACTTCCCGGATTGATTGGAAAAACACGGAACGAACCAGTTGCATACTGCCACATGGACCACTCTGCGACATCGTCGATCAAGCTATCCTCCAGAGTGCCTCGACGCCTTTCAATTGAATTCCATCTCAAGCGCGCAGCATGATAAAGTCTAGCATGGTTGAGCACTCATCAAAAGCGAGTTCGACACTCTACTGACCTTGCCCTACGAACGAACACTGCTCGGGGCCATGTCTTCTGGCCATAGTACTGGCGCGCATAGTTCAATTCGGCGAGATAACGATCCAGCTGTGTATAATAGCTATGAAGGATGATCGATGAGCGGCACCACCCAAGAAACACAGTGAACGACCGACCTGTCTTTGCTATCGCCATAGTCAAGCATGTACGTTCGGATTGAGTCCAGCTGGCCAGAATTTGGTTAGGTCGAAAGATACGCAGGATGGAGATATGGGTACAAACCAAAAGATCGACAGCGTCGACAGTGTTCTCTTCCCCTTGTTGTCTCAGAGACACAGATGCGTTGTGGAGGAATTTACCAAATCGCTGGCGCAAAGCGGTATAATACTGGGCCCGAGGATCTTCTGGGCTCATCGCAAAGCCTGAGTTGATTGGGTCGACTGACGCGATCATCTCGGGGATCTCGTTGCTTTAACAGTATCAGAAACGGTTCAGGACAGAGATTGAGGCTACTCACAGAACATCAGTGGTTTCCAGCATGTGTTTCTCTTCTTCCTCGGAGATCTTTTCCTTGACAAGCGTCGGCGTACCTGCAAACGCGTTGCGAACAAAGCTCAAATGCCTACAGCGACTCCACTTCAATGCCAAAGCATTAACAGGAAAACGCAGCTCATACTAACCGACAAAAGTCATTTCGCCATACGCTGTCACGCACGACCTCTGTAGAAAACGAAACGAAGTCAATATCGATATATACCACGTTTCTGAGGTGATACTTGCCCGGACCGAGAGATTGTTCCAATGTTGTCATGGTTGGTTCGACAATTGTCTTGAATATTTCCAGCGCGTAGTCGATCTCATCATCATCGGGAACGTGCCAAGATACCTGCGGGACGGCTCGATTTGGGCCTCGATTCCAACACATTCGTTACGCACCTTGACGTCTTCGGCACTGTATAGCTTGCCCCAGTGCCGGTGATGGTTGAATCGGAACTCTGGAAAAACATGAATACGCGCCGAGAATGCGAAATAACCACCCACCATCACTGGACCACTCATCGGGGTTCACGAACTTGTCCTCAAGAGGGTACGTATGTGTCAAGGTTAGTAGCAGACTGGATAAGACTTTGCCGCTCCACGCGAACCCCCGTTTCGCGAAGGTTTTGTCGCGAAGATGACGGATAAGTGTAAGGAACTCATCCTTGTACTTGAATACCTGCATATGGCGGTCAGTCATAAGTATTAAAAGAGAAGTACCAGCGACACAAACCGCTTTGCCATCACTGAGGTTCAAAAGTCAGATATATAAAAAGGGTGTACACAATAGCACAAAGGACTCACTTGAATATTGCACCGCGAAGAACGGCCAGATCTGGGAGATGGTTCAATATAGCTACCTCACAACGTTGAAAAAACGCTTACTCCAATGGAATGTCGCATCTGATAGCAGTGGCGTAGAAAGACTAGAAGTCGTCCTCAACGAGCTAGCTCCGCTCTCCAACTCCAGGTATAGCTTTTCAATGCAGAAGGGTACGAATTTCGCAAGCGTCTTAGTCGGGTTGGCGTTCGCAATGCATTCGACGAGCTGATGCACAGCGCGCACGGCGTTCGGCCGGACATTTGTGCTTGCATAGTCGAAGATCATATTCAATACCATGTCGAACAGAGGATCAGACAGATGAATGCAGATCTGACTGCATGCGTTCGTCACAGCGTCGACTAATTGGACTGAAGAAGAAGATGTAAATTCATTCCAGTGTCCAGAGTCAAGGGCCGAATCACCTTCAGTAGCCCCACCCGCTTCTTCAGGTAAATTGTCGAACAATAAGATCACCCTCCTGATGAAGTCGGCAATCCAGTCCGGGAATTCGCCAGTGGCCTGTATGAGGAGAGAATCTTCCTCCTCCTTCGACAGAGGAGCAGGGGCGTCCCCGTTGACGTCGCCATTCACTCCATTTACATGACCGCCAATTGATACCGATGGAATGCCATCTGGCATCTCAATAACAGGCGATCTTGAATCAATGTCGGCTGACATCGCGCTTCCGACAGACGTCAGGTCGCCGTATTTGATGTACTGAGAGATCTCAATGAGGAACGTTGTAGTGCAAAGCTGGTGATTGTAAGTCAGCATTTTTGTGCGCGAAATGCTCCGCCGTCCTCACCGTCTTTGAAGGATCGTTCTGGAGAAGCCCGTGAGTGAAGTAAGACTGGCTGATATGCAATTTCACTTACCAAGTCAATCCCGGGAATCAAAAGCTGCAGGATGGGGATGAGATGTTTAGCCCCGGGATAATACACATCCCGTGAAGCCAAAGCCGGGGCGATGGCGCCAAGAGCTTTGATCACAGCGATTGTTCGTTGAGTCTACAGATGAAATACATGGATCAGCACACGAACAGTCATAGAAAATATGAACTCACCTCAACGAGAGCTTCTAAGGATGGCACCGCTCGTTCCAAAATGGGGTATAAGATCAAGTCGGGTTCCATGAGACTTAACCATCGGAGACAGCTGTTGATGTTGCTGACAGTCGTCGAATCCTCGGAAAACATGGCGAGGAGCGCCACTGTCCTGAAGGACTTCACGAGCTCTCGCTTCATCTCTCGGCTCAGACGCCGATGCTGCAAGAAGAACGGTGAGCATAAAGCGCTGAACCATCCGCGCTTTGCACGAACCAAGGGAGTTTTGCAATCCGGTTTCTGCTCTTGATGCCAGCCTGCGAAATCCAAAATTGAGCTCGAGGGTACGCGGGCACAATAATACATATGCTTTACGTTTGCTGAATTCATATGCGACATGTTTGATGAAGGCACTCAGCTGTGCGACATGCGGGTATCAGCATACGGAACATTTCTTCATTGACACCACCAAGAAGAACAGGAATACTACAATATAAGCGAGTAAGCAACAGAGAAAGACATACATCGGTCGTCCACGCCCCCGAGTTTGAAGGATGGAAAAAGCTTTCCGTAGATGCAATGAGCTTCACGACGGAGTCCAGGGCCTTCGAGCCCCCGACGAAACTCTTTTGTGCTAAAGGCGGCCCTTTGTGTAGGCGTGCAGCAAGGTGTCACTGGCAGAGCTGTTCTGAGGTCTCGGGGTGTTATGGCCGGATGCCATTGGGGTCATGAAAGGCGTGGGCGCAGTCGAAGGTGCTTGGGGGAGACTGTCAGGAACCATCGAATAGACGATGAGACGAGCCAGGGACACTGGATACAAGAGTCAATACATGTGTAAGGGAGGGAAAGATCCTACGAACCGATTCGCCAGGTGGGCTTAGGGAGACGACCGAGCTCAAACCCAGCTTGACTATCAGCAGCGGGACCCGTGTTCAAAGAGCCGGCATCGGCCAACGGAATCTCTGATGTCAAAACATGATATCAGTGAACACGAGAAGGCCCCGATGCGTGTCTTTACTTACCCATTGACGCAAGACACTTGCACATAAGAAAATGCCAGTCATACTCGGTGAATATACCGACGTCATTGAAGAGGCCATGCCAGAGGCCGCCATCCTTCAAATCCTTTTTAGGCCAGTTTGGCCTGCCCTCACCTTCCGACCTAGCATCGTCTGGGATCTCTTGAATGCTCTTCGGATCACTGACCGATGGGTCCAGATGCATTTCAGCAAGCTCTGCTAGAAACTGTAGCATTCGCTCATCAAACATGTACGAATTGACTGACTCCCACAGGCGGAACAGCATGGGAAGATAAGATTGAGGGTGGCTCTGGGGAAGGAACGTCAACAAGTAATATTGGGCTGATAACAGGTTCTGTGAAGAAGGTTGTTAGAATTTCTGCTAATTGAGATAATTGTAGAACATACGTCGAAGACGGTGCCGTCAATCATAGGCACAAATGTCGCGAGCATCTCATCAATTGCCAAAGGGTGATAGAATCTTCGGACCGTGCTCGCGACATAGCCCATGTAGTATGAAGTGTGACTAGAATTCGATGAATAAAAATAATATCCATCGTCATCATCGTCGCCTTCTATCATAGAGTCCGGATCAACTGACGTGACTTCGAACTGACGTCTTGTCAGAAAGAGGTCTTGGCTCAGTATATCAAAAAGCGGACGCCACGGGAGCCTCAGGTCCCGGATGGACAGCTTGTGTCTTGACCTCGTCAAGGTTTCAAGCGCGTCCGAACAAGTTGCAACGACGTGAAGCGGCATGCCTGGCGTAGTGCAGACATGATAATAGAGTTCGACGAGGCGCATGCGCTTCTCTTTGAATATGGGGTACTTCAGGTATGACCAGCTGAAATGTGAATATGACATTGGTCGATGATATCATAGGAAGAAATCATTGCAGACGTACTAGGTCAACATGCTATCCCACTGCAGAAAACCTGGGTCATAATCCTTCGCTTCTAGACACTGCACAATGCGAGTGAGAATAAAATCAAGCATCTCCTGCATTTTCGAGTTGGACTCGATCGAGTAGGGAAGCGCTTGAGCATATGTTTTAAGCTTCAGCAAATAACGGTCGGTCGCATGCTCCAAGTCATCTGGAATATGAGGAGATTTCGTTGGTCCTGGGTCGTACAGCTTGAGCTGCGACATGTCTGGGATAGACATGGAGATGGAAATGAGATCGGAGGTAAGAAGGAAGGTTGGTTACGACGCGGAATATACAATACGCATCTGTTTGGGGAGGCTGTGGCGCTCATCCGAGGCTGTCTTTTACGTCCTTATATCCACCAGCGGCGCCTGTGCTACGATGCTTTGATCCTTGCGCTTTGATACTTGCCAGAGCGTTGTGAAGCTGCGTGCGTTCCATATTCATTACACCCAATGCGTCCATCTGCCTTATCCTAGCACTTACATCCTAATATTGGTGTGATTTAGATCGTCATCCTACTATCGCATGCATCAAAGCAATTACGACACGGCCTCGAGAAGGATGTCTCAGTGAGTATGATCATACAAGAAGGCAGCGTAGACACTAGCCCCAAGACAACTACAAGGATATACGGGTCCGGTCCTGCTATGCTACAGTGCTGTCTCCATAGCCATGTTCTGGAGCTCCTTCACCGCATTTGTCCTCACTATCTTCCAGACGGCATCGCGCTGAGCCCGGATGTCCCCAACCTCCTCCCGTATCTCTTCCAGCCGCTCCACGTACTCCCTTCCATCGTCCTGCAGCTCGCGAATGGCCGCCAACGACTTCTCCAAGCTTTCCAACTGCATCTCGGGGTGCGCAAAATGGGAGGGTTCGAAGACGGGTGGTCCGCCATTTGCGTACGAGACGATGAAGAGCTTGTATGCGGGGGGCGTGAGATCGGGGGCACGGGCGACTCTGCGTTCCGTCTCGTCCTGCAGGTCCGCATCTTCGTCGATAACCTCCCGTTTGGGAATAATAGTGCCATCCTTCTGCTGTCGATCCGGATCCTCGCTCAGGACCTGCCACAGCCTCCCGAATGCCCGCTTCATCGTTGCCTCTCCCTCTATAAGACCATTTGTGGCGCGTTCCAGATCGTCCAAAAGGTGTGAACGGAATGAATGCGTGACAGCTGGATCCATAACAAATGACGAGTAGTTGAGATGCTGTGAGGTAGGCAGTGGATACGGTGCAGTCAACGGCGGTGAAGGAGACCGCAAGTGTGGTAAAGTCGGGGGAGACGGAGAACGTTTCTCGGACGGTAACATGAGTTTGAGCCTTTTGCGTGCACGATCCTCCGCCTGCACCAACGAAATCAGCGTGATGAACAAAGGGGCAGCGGATCCGCCAACGTGCCTCCCACTCTTCGATGCCCGGGCCCCATGCAGCCATCTTTCCCTTCCGCATCCATCTGGCGTCCTTGAACTTTTTTCGTCCCCAATTTCCCATCAACGCGCTAATGGGCGTGTCCTTCTCGTCGGAGTCGCGACCCAGTGCGGGATAATACCAAGAGTTGTTGTCGGTCGATGGGACAGCGGCGTAACTTCATGCATCCATGGTCATTGAGAAGGCAAGCAGACGAATATTTGACGAAGCTTACATCGGTGGTTCATCATAAGCTGGCACAGGTCTCTTCTGGCCAGCAACGAAGGAGGAATGTTGGTGGCTACTCGTGGGTCGTGAGGCTGGTTGGCTCAAACTGTGGTGGTTTTGTGGGTGATCTGATGCCATGTTTATCGACATCTTGAAGGACCTGAACGGCCAGATGGTGAATTGAAAGAGGACAACGAGGAGTAAATTAAAACGCCAGTGATGCAGTACAATGGGTTTGTGCAAGTGCGAGCGTCCTTCAGCGGTGTGAAAGACGGTAGGCGCTCGTAAGCGCTCGCCGCCCCGTTCCGGACCGCGGCAGGTCCCCCAAATCGCAAACACATCCAGCCTGAGCAAATCAACATGACATCAGAGCATCGCGTCTATTTCGTCATTGAAAAAGAAATTGAGATTGAAGGAAGTACTGGGTGACTTCCCGTAGCCATCTGGAACGGTTTGCAGAATAGATTTGGACCGCATTCGGTTTGCCGAATGATGGCCGAGAGCCAACCAAGTCTTTGGGTCACAAAAAAGCATTTCCAGATTTCGAGTCTGAAGGAGGGGGTCCCCCCCCTCTTCCAGAGCGATATCTGTATCAGTATAGATATTTTACTCTCCGCCAACCCTCCGCTCGCGCATTTGGCCTCTGTGTCAATGCTCAGCTCTTACTCCGCCTCTCTCCGCTCTGCACATCTGTATCTTCGCTCAGACACTGCGATTGCGTACGGGCTGCAACTGCTCTAACAATAAATTCCACTTCTCGTTCGAAGCCCGCACTAGTTATCTGCACACAGTCCAGATCCTGCGGGAAGTCATCCACTACTGATCTCAGCATAATCAGACCGAAATTTCGGAAAATTATTCTGAATAGCTATGGCATATATAAGTCCAGACATCAAAAAAGAGTTGTAAATAACATGTCAATATTTTCTACATGATCAATATACCTTTAAGCATAAACCCAGTNATAAAGAANGTANGATGNTTGTATTNAAGATTCTCCAATNGNNTNTNGNGCTCAGAATANNTAAATGANATTNANGATANTTTTCACTATTTCTCGCTCAGATTATGCAGAAATCAGTAGTACTNATCTTTCCATATTTTTTCACTAACTTGGTCCGGGTTATCAAGTTCTGCACCCAGTGATACATGTTCTTGAAGATGAAGCAGCAGCTCAACGCCGTGTTCATCGTTGGTCCTAAGTTATTGCGTGAAGCTGCGTGTCGCAACACTGCCGGCGGCGAGAGCTTGGGCGAGAGCGGGTTGATTCTCTCAATCTAATCGGCTTATTTAACTAGATTAGATTAGATCCTGCGCCCTTCGCCAACAAATATTAATATTGTTCTCTCCCACCCTGACTTACACCATACGATATAATTCTGCAAGGAATCGTCAGCATACAGATGATATTACACGGTATTCTACGTTCTACCCAGAAGAATCATGCATCAAGTACACGGAAACACCGGTCAGATCTCAGATAGCTAGGAGACTTCATGTCAACATGTCCACTTGAATTTCGTGATTTATTACTATTCAACCTATTGCAGACGTCAGTGAGGGAACGAAATCAGATTAATTGTCGGACAGACCACTTACCGTCAGAAGCCGAACATTACGGCGCGCGCCACTGCGAGTTCTCTCAGTCTCACAATCCAGGCTTCACCAATACCCTGGCAAGAGATAAAGACGAGAGCCCGAAGTGGACACCTACGATCCTTTCGGTCCTGTAGGACCGAAAACATTTGATCCTCGAACGGAGCCCGGTCCGTCGCGCTGTGAGCAAACAGAGACATGTCCACGTTCCGAAGGATCAAGGTATCTAGACGCGGGAATGCGACTGCGTCGCGCGTGGCTGATGGCGTCGTATCGTGAATAGCGTGGAAGAAATACTGGGCAGCATCTTGTCCCAGGACTAGCAGACGGACATTCTGCAGGCGGATAAAGCTATCCCGTATGACAGTGTGCCATTCTTCGGCGTCGACATGCCAGCTCCCATAGATAGTGAGATGATAGACATCTTGTAATGGCACCGTCCTCAAGAACGTCATGAACATATCGATATAATCGTTGCCTGATGCATATGCCAGCGAGAGCTTCAAGATAGGCTCTGCAGCTCGGCGAGACAAGCGCAGCGAGTCTCCATGCATATGTTCAGCGAGATGATCGGCATAAGCACAAATCAGAACTTTGTCTCCATATCTCCCAGTGCCCAATTCAACGCGCGTGATGTTTATGGACTCGCCCTCCGCGTGCGAAAATCGATCGGCCAATAGGCTGCAAATAGGACGCAGACCGTCCAATTCGTCGGGCATGCAAGTCAAATTCAGGCGCGCGCTGAGCGGAAAATCAACATGTCTGAGAAATTGGACCAAGTTCGCCACTTCCGCTGAGAGGGCCATAGATTTGAGACAAGCCAGACTGGCTTTGCGCGTCGTAGGAGCTGCTTCAGGATCGCAGTACGGCAAGGAGAAGTGGAGCCGAAGGTGTTCTAGGGTAGGGGCTAGCTCGTCCAGGACATCGAGCATCTCGACCAGAGACGGAAGCATATTCTTCATTGTCGGGATGATGGATCCTGGGCGTTTGGCATGGCACCAAGCACAGTAGTGATGGACTTCGAGCTCTTCAAGACCTTGAAAGTCTCCGGGCAACTGCCAAGCCTTGATATTGCACAACCTGAGGCGGCGCAGCTTCGGCACACAACTGTAGAAGAGATCGGGCGTCGAGATGCTGTGTTCGTCGCCCGTGTCTATATCCGCCGATATGAGCTCGGGAAAGGACTTCTGGATGACGTGGCCTGGTAAGCGGAGGTGCGTCCAGTTGCCAGAGAGCGTGAGGTCGCGGATGTGGGCTAAATGCGCCAGGATCCAGTCCGATAGCATCTCGATGACCTTGGGGTAGTGTTCAAATGAAGGGATGCTAATGCTTGCCCACCTGGCACGCAACAGGAACTCCTTTGTCCAGGAAGGTCCTAAAAGAAGGCCATGCCCGAGATCAGTCCATAAGGCAGCAGAACATATAGCGACTCGTCTCCACGAGTGGCAAACGTAGGTGATATTGAGCCACCCAAAGTACGGCGCTGCCACGATGTGTGATCCCGAAGCGTCCCAAGTCTCGCGAATGCGAGGAGGGTCTTCAGTCAAAAGGCATGAGAAGATCTTGACGAGAAGCTCCGCAGGTAAGACTGCGATGGTCGAACACTTGTATATGACGGGTTCATCGGCTTCGTCCAACAGAGAGCCATACACCTCGCGGAAGTCTTCCTCGACCTCTTCAATAGACGACAGGTCAAAATAGGAGGTATGGGCGTTCCGCCAATCTTTACTCGGTGTCCTGTCAGAATTCGATCAGCAACCAGTGAATCTAAGCTGAAAGAAACCAGACACTCACTCCCACCGAGGACCGGGATCCTCGGGGACTTCGACCCAGGGAATCTTTTCATTCATTTTCCCGAATCTCACCTTATAGGCAAAATTGGAAGCGTCCATGGCGTATTGTGAGGTGCCGGTGAGTAGGGAGGTCAAGTGAAAGTGTGGGCCACGAAGCACGGTATCAGCGGCTTGTCTGATCGCTTTATAGGACCTGGTGAGGAGTTGAGCGCTAGATCAAAGCACAAGCGCTCATTATTGTTTCGGGACTGTCCGACCACTTAAGCGCCATGTGGCAATCCTTCAAAAATATGGATACATCATTGGTCTGAACGAAGTGCTAAGTATGTTTTGTGCGCGTGATGCTAGCTGCAACTGCGTATAGTGTAACAAATATTCCCAACCATCTAAAACATGCGACGCGCCAGTTGAGGCCAATCATCGTGCCCAAGGCCCAGGGAAAGGACGGGGGATTTTAGGGAGAGAATGGTGATAGAGGGTATATGGAGGGTATGATGATTTAAATGTCCCATGCGAATGAAGCCGGATTGAACGACAGAATGAGCGGGACTCCCATCCTGAAGGTGGCAGATGAAGTTGGGGCCTGTTCAGCTAGTGGCAACCTCGGCTAGTCTGTGGGCATCGCACCTGTCTCAAACGCGTTGTACCTGTCTCAACGCGCCTTCATGCACGACGGACACGCAAAACCCTGGTAATTTGTGTCCACAGGTCGGCGCCTATGCAAGATGTACAGTTAGGCAAAGGTGATAGGTACGCGTCTCGGACGCACTGGCAACTGCAGCGCCCCGTTCGCTTTCGCGCATGGCAGGCCGTCTATCGTAGAAATGGAAATGTAGCTCAATTACAGCAGAATAAAGCGAGAGTGAGAGTACGAACGTCGTCATCCATGTGCTCCGCACGCAAAGTCTGTAGACACTGGCAGCAAACTATCCACGCCCGTTTTATCTCGCAACGATCCCGCTGCTGGGTAGCACGCTGGGCCCGTTGCGAGTTTGTAGACATTGTAAAGCGCACAAATTGAGCTCAGTACGAGAAATTTAGAGCAGCTGAGTAGGGACTAGTGGTCGTGCGTCGAGCAGGAGACATTGCTGCTGAAGGACAGCCCAAGAAGTGGCAAAGTCGATACGTAGTAGAGTGTGCGTAGTCCAGCACTGCTAGCAAATATGCACCTTGTCCTTGACCACCATGTCGTCCAGCAGCCTCGCCAGGTGAGAGCAGAGTAGACGATGGAGAGACGAGGCAAGCGCGCACTGTGGAGGGGATAAATGACGTGGTTCCGCGCTGCGCGGTGACAAAATGACAGGCATCGTCGCAGAGCACGTCGGGTCCTGCTCTGGTTAGCATCCATGCGTCGCGTCTCCTACCTTGATGCTATGTCGCGCGTCGACTTCAACAGGCATGAAGGGATTCGACCACAGAGAGGAGAGGTACGGGGGTGAGGAGGAGACCGCGACCAGAAGGACTTGAGGCCTGATGTAGCCGAAGACATTGTCAAGGCATATCGACAGGGGAAGGGACGCACCGTTATCCAAAATCCTACAGTCGCCTTCCTCAGCAAAATAAATCGCACCTACAGCCGCGACCACCGCGTACCAACGAGGTCTTTCGGCGAAGGACCATATCCGCGAAAACAATCTGTATGTGGATGGACTGTAAAACTTACAAGAAATCGCTCAACCCTGTCTACCACAGGCGTCCTGACTACACCTTGGCATCTCTCTCTCCTGCTCTTGCCTGTACTCTTCCACCCGCTTTTTGATAGCTACCCGCCTCTCCGCCCCGAACTCACGAGCTTCCCTCCTCGCGCGCGCGAGATTGTTGGCGGCCATGCGATGGTGATGGTCGTGAATAGCCATAGGCCCGAAGGCAGTGGAGTAAAGAGAGAGGCCAAGACACTAACCGCCGGCCACGCGCACGCAGAGAGATATAAGGGCAACCGAAGGGGAATATTGAAAAGTCACGTGAGCACGTTGAGTACAACAAAGTACATATACGGGCGCCTCACCGAAATGCCGAACAAGAGGATGGCCCGATCGCGCCATCCTGCATGTTCTGCGGGACTTCCACCAGCTTCAGGTGCAGATCCATTATCGGGACCGTGGGGGCCTGCCCAGCGCTGTTGGTATTGCTGTCGTCTGTGGAACTGCCGCCGGCGCCTCTCGAGCTCCTGCATGACCGGGTCGTCTGAATAGGACCCGTGCATGCCCCAGGGCGAAGACGAGCTCAAGGGAGGTCCTGAGCGACGCAGCAGGCGGTCGTACGCTGCTGTTATAGCGTGAAAGCGGGCATGCGCCTGGCCGGGAGGCAGGAGGCGCGCAGCGGGCGAGTCGGGGTGGTTTATGCGGACGAGGTCATAATCTGCTCGCCGGTTATATATGGTGGCCAGTCGCCACGACCACACGCGATGCGCATCAGTATACTGCCTATGGTAATAATGCCACAGATGGTGAGATATGCGTATACGTACACCGCGATTTAATTTCCTGATCGGATGCACCAGGTTTCAGGTGAAAGATCTGGAATGGCGTGGGATTGGGGTGTCTAGGAAATGGGAAGCGCGTGTTCCCTGCGCTGGAGGAGCCATCGCCGTTGGATGCGACAGTGGACGCAAAACGCGCATGCAGTAGAAACTGCAGGTGAATAGGGAGTGCTTGTAGACGAGCTGTATGAATGTAGTGCATCAGTTATTTGATCGACGAGGTCGTCGTCGTCACGGTTGGTGCTCGTTGTCTGGGTTATCGTTGTGGTTGTCGAGGGTGGAAGGAAAGCGTGGATAATGGACATTCCGAAATGCACTCCTCGGTGGCTGGACGGCCCGGCGCCACCGTGGCGGCGCGGGTCCATACGTGTGCGGCACTCTCCGCGGCGCCTAAATACAACTTGTCTTCCTACTCAGTACGCTGCTCGATATGCGCAAGATTGAGGTGTTCAGGACTTGTAAACACTCAGGTGCAGGTATGTGCATGAGTTGCTGGTCTACGGAGGAATTTCATAACTCGAGAATACAGCAGGCTCCAGTCAGCTTAGCAAGCACTAGCGCTGCGACAGAGCCCGTCTTCGCCCCCTACATGCTGCGTCCGGGCATGTCTACGTATTCACTCTTCGAATGATATCCTGCCTGGAAGTGCCAGTAAAGGTGAGTCACAGGGACAAAGGATACGCTGAGAAGATGTGTCGGCGGCCCGCTCCTCGCAATACGTAGTTCATGGCAGATCTAGATGACACGAGAGCTCACTTTTTGATGTTAAACAAAGACCTCTTGAACACCTCAATGGATAACGGCCTGTTTCTATCCCTTCACCATGTCCCGAAATGGTTGAGACTGTGAGTGTCAGACTCACAGTCCTGCCGACATTTTACAACTTCGAAGACAGACCTCAATCGTCCTTGGTACCCACTTTGACGCCGGGGAATCGATGGATATCTCGAAGATCTGACTTGATCCAGACGGGCCGAACCTTCGGATAGATTACCCATTATTGGATCGCCTCAGCTCTTCGTCTTGGACAGCCTAGTAACTCTCCTGACAGGCCGTGTCCTCTCATCTCTGCTTCGAGACATGCGTATTCGTCCAATGTCTGTCTTTTTGCCCTCGGCTGGAAGGGGCAGCTTGCCGGAAGGAACCGCGAGATCTGTCTTGCGCTCGACTGTCCTGGCGGACAGCATACTTGTACAGACACCTAGAAATCGAAGCGTTGGCGCCTGCGGTGTCGGGCTTGACATCAAGCCGAACCTCTATACGTATCTGCGCCTTCAAACTCCACACCTCATTCTCAACTTCTATTGTCTCGCCTCGCCTCGACCTCGCTCGCTGCTCGGCGTGGTCTCATCGCCTCGGTCTTCACCATGTACCCTCGGCAGGCACCTCTGCGCCCTCCATTACCCATCAGTATGCGTCTGGTGCTATTCTACGCCCTTGATATGATTCTGTATGTCGTGCACTGCAAGTGAATCAATCGAAACTGCATACATCTCTATCCGTGGCCCTCGCGTCGTCCTCTGGGAGCAGTGGATATCATCGATGATCTCGGAAATCTGGGCTGTTGAGGGAAGACTACTGAACTGCGCAACTACGCGAGGATGGCGGAGTGCCGGTGCGTGATTGGCCGATCTGAAACGCATCGCACGACACAGTCTTCCTTCACTTCATCATGCCAACAGCCTAGTACACGCATACAAGTACATCAAGAAAGTAGGGAAGCCATGTCCTTGCTTGAAGAGTCTATGATCTTGCGTGGACTGCCTATCGGACCAATGGGGACCGATGCTGGCGTACTCGGCATCAAGTAATGACTATTGCGTCGAAGAACGAGCGTTTCTATCAATTATTATCACAACATGAAGCACCTCAGCAGCGTCCGCACATAGCAGGTGTCGCGAGACATCGAGAGCTTGTTTGTGCATTCACTGCTTGGGTTCTTCTTTTTGATCACGCTATGGGTGTTGCAGGGTTGCACGTCGACGGTGCACTGCCTGGAGGTCCTACGTAAAGGACTTTTAACCGCAGACGCGCGTGCCTATGGAAGCTGCAGCACGAGACTCACGCTTTGATGCATGTTGAACTGGCTATTAAAAGGCGGGCCGAGGATTCCGCGTTCTTTTATACTGCCGCCTTACTCGCGTCTATTACCATCGCTCAGAGTGTTCGTGTTCGCCCCATCAGCTCTACTCCGCCATCTCATCTTACTGTTGTTTCAAGAGTACGTTCGCATCCTGTCTCAATTCTATCCGACTAATTCTTACGTGTTACGAAAGTCAGGAATTCTATCGCGAGATCAGGTCTTAAGGGCACGATGGACGCCGTGAAGGACAGCTTGTCGTTGGTCTCGCTCCAATCTCAAACTGCGCAGGTCGAAAGGGTGGCCAGGGCGTCAAGCGTCGCACCTACGGAGCGTCAGCAGCTCTTAGAGCTGCTTTCAAGGGCAACATCAGTATTAGGCGACATCAAAGCGCGCATTAATGCGACCGCCCCCGTCTCCATTCTCCCGCCGGAACCCCTGACTCGGATCTTCCTCATCATCCGCGACATACAGCCCATGCTCTGCGCTGGTCCTGGTGCTTGCGGTTCCGTGGGATTGGGCTGGATAATCGTCACCCACGTCTGCAGCAGTTGGCGACGTACCGCAATTGGTTGTCCTGCTCTTTGGACCGAACATATCTTTCTTTTAAAGCGCCAATGGGCCAAGCGCATGTTATCACGCTCTCAGCAGGTGCCGTTGAAGATCATTTATCGACCCAAGAGGCCAACTCGGTCTGTAATGCACGATGCGAAGCTCATTGCTAAACATCTGTCCCACATCCGTACACTCATAATTTCGGCAGGCATAGCCAAGGACGTATTGTCACCTCTTTGTTTGAGGGAACTGGTTGTGCCTGCGCCTGTTCTGCACACACTGGAATACATTGGCACTATAACATATGACGATCCGAGTCAGGCAGTCTCCGTTCCTGTCGACTTAGGCAACGATGCCCAGTGCCTACGCGACCTTCACCTGTACGGGGCCTTCATCCCATGGACATCTCCCGTACTTCGCAACCTTCAATGTTTACGCCTTGTGCTTAATCATTCGGGTCAGCGCCCCGTACATTGGATACCGATGCTGTCCCAATTCCTCGATGCCCTCGAACGAATGCCCGATTTGACGCATCTCCAGGCCGAGGGTATTCTACCAACCTCCTCCCACATGCACGGCGTGCTCTTTCCCACAGAACGGAGGGTTGAGCTCCCTCACCTTAAACTTATCGAGCTAGGCGGAGATACTTTGGACGTCGCGCTGGCGTTGAGCTGCCTGATAATCCCGTCGGGTGCCCATCTTGCTTTCGAGTGCACATCCCTCAACGATCTCAGCGACGTGGCCAGTCTCTTTCGCTTGGTCTCGGATCAGCTTGGGACTGCAGCCCCCATCCTGATGGAATCCCTTATTACCAGGGCGCTCCCACGTGCTTTTGATATCGTGGCTAGAATGAAGTTTCCAACCGGTTCTTCTTCCCAGATAGACGTCATTTTCAAGCCGTCCCCCTGGCATGTCGAAATCTCGCAGCAATTCTTGATAACTATGCTGCACAGTCAGGTCTCTGAGTTCGTCATAATCGGCATGCCGCTCGACCCGAGGCAGTGGCACTGCTTGTTCACTTACGAGAATATGGCTTCCATGGAGTCTATGGTCATCACGGTACCTCCTGATTCCCTCCTTGGTTTTTTCGGGCTCCTATCCCCACGACCGGTTTCAAAACTACAGAAGCTTCGCTACCTGAATTTTGACCGCACGGATTTTGGAGGCATGCAATGGTGGCTGGATTATCTGAAGAGTGCCTTGAAGGAGCGCAAGGAATATGGAATGGCGCTAGAGGTGATTGCTTTCTATCGATGCTCGTCGCTCAACGATGAGTGGGTCGCCCAATTGCAAGATATCGTGCCTACCGTCGTCGTATCGGATGAGTCGCCCTTCGGCGAAGGGTCTACACATGGCGATTCTGACAGGTCCTCGTCCGACGAGTCCGACGAGTATTCGGATGACGAGCTTACTGAGTCGTCTGGTAGCTAGTGAGGTCCGTTCATGACTCATGCTATCAAGAGGGGTGGATGGACGAGAACGCGGCCCGGCCATCAGCGAAAAAGTGAGGAGTAGCTACTGCCCGGCGGAGATTGTATCCGGCCACCCGGCGCGGTGACCCATTGCAAAGCAATGCAAAGGAATACAAGCGGATTATATGAGTGTTGCAATACCTTGGTAATTCGCCGCGAGGAGGTGACAGCGAGGCAAAGGACTTGCCTACCTCCATCTGCATTGCAAGACATCGAAA
>SFCI01001199.1:0-10585 GCA_004681135.1 Hericium alpestre | reverse complement strand
CAGTTTATCTCAGCAGCAGACGCAGCAGGACCGTCCCATTCACCGACACCTTCATCTTCACCGGCTCTATTGGATTCACCGATAAGCGTATCCATCGACTCCCCGTTCCCTGAATCCGCCTCGCTCTCAGGGTTTGACTCAGGCGCCGAGTCATTGAGTTTATCTGCGTTTTCCGAGATACTGCGCAGCCGACCCCGAACTCGCCAACACTCGTTCCACAGCGAGAATCCGTACGGGACCATCAACCTCGACAGGTCGTTGCGCGCTTCGCCAGTATCATCCAATCACAGCTTCGACGAACCAGCCAGCTCGCACGACTTCATACTGCCGGCCACGTTTCCTGTTAAAATCGAGCCCAGCACGCCCAGCAGCAGCGGCGCCGCATCCTCACAGACACCTGCGCCACACCTCGCACCACCGCCGCACCGTCACCCGTTTCCTTCGTTCGGCAGCGCCCCCACGCCTTGTCCTGTGCCCATAGCTGTCGCGCCTCAAGTTTTCCGAGCAGCCGCACCACCGGTCGCACCAGCACCGCCAACTGCACCAGCACCGCCAACTGCACCAGTACCGCCAACTGCACCAGTACCAACCCCCGCACGTATGCCGATGATGACCGATGATGGCGAGTTTTTCCGGGGTGACGTACGGGATACCACGTCCCCGTTGACCTTCCTTCGTCTCTTCCGGCACAAGATGATGTTCTCGGGCACGGCGAATACGGGCGACGCATGGGTCAAACTCTTTAGGGACTGGATTGATAGCGATTCGCCGGCCGAGACCTGGTACGCGGGTCTCCTATCTCAACACCTGGCCGATTGGACGGCGTTCGAATTGGAGTTCCTCACTCATTGGCAGCCGGTTCGTGCCGCCACGAAATCCGCTTCCGATTGGCAACGTGAGATGCTTGCGTACCGATTGAAGGAGGAGGAGTTGGGGCAGCAGGAGACCATGGGCAATCGCGAGGTATATTCGCATGTGCGCTGGGCTGCGCACATTCTCGATCTCGCAGGTCGTGCTGGTATTGCCGCATCACCACACCTCATATTTCTAGTTCGTGACCAGTTGCCGGACATCGTGAAGGAATTTGTGGCCGAAACCCATGCGAACTGGTCGGCTTTCTGTACGACCGTCTCCGATCTCAACGTGAACACGCTTCGCGACCGGTTGGAGGCCAAACGCGGCCGCGCGGCGGAGATCGCGCTGCTACAGGAGCAGGTCGAGCGTTTGCAGGCCCAAATCAGCACGCGAGCGATCGCAAACCTTTCAGCCCAAATCAGCCGTATGTCGTACAATCCGCAGCCGCCGGCCGCACCAGGGATACCCACCCGAGTCTCGCCAGCGGTTTCCAATGCCGCCACCCCGAGGCCTTCGACCCCGCAACTGCCTAACCCCCCACAGAATGTGCCGCAGGCGGGCGAGCGCCGCAATGCCACGGAATCACCTATGTTCGCAGCCCCGACTCTGACACCGGAGCAACGCAATTTGCTCCGCGCATCCATCGCTGCCCTTCCGCATCATCCAAACACCGACGCCGGCATCGCAGCGTACCACGCCCAACTCGCGCACTTTGCCGCGACGCACGGCAACCGCCCTTACATCGACGAACGCCTGCCGGTGCCATTGCGCCCGGGCACAGCCCCTCTCCGCAGCGGAGAGTGCTTCAGGTGCGGCATTATCACCAACCACCGTGCAGGGAACTGTCGCGTACCACTCGATCAACAACTACCGCGCAACGAGATTGTTTGGCGGTCATTCTGCACAAGGTTCCTTGGGATCGAGGGCAACGGTGGCCCGCGCGTGCAGCTCGTCACGAGCGAGACCGAGTTCGCACCACGGATATCTTGGGCGGATCAGTTGGCTCTCATAGATGAACAGGGAAATGGCTCCGGGCTGCCTGCGTAGAGGGTGAACAGGCAGCCCCAGAACCGAATCACCTGGTGGATGAGAAAGTCCTTGCGCTTGAGGTGGTGAAGGGTGAGGACGGAGAAGGCAGCCCCATGAGTTGTATCAATTGCTCTTTTGTATCTTCTAAGGCCATTGCTGAGGAATGCGAGCTCATTGACCTTTATGCGGTGGATGCGGGGAACGGACCGGTGCAGCCATTCGTGCATGAAGTGGTGGTTTTCGGGCCGAAAGGAGAGCGAGTCCGCATACGAGGCCTGTTCGACGACGGTGCCATGGTGGGGGCCATGTGCACCTCGGTGTTTCGCAGGATCAAACACAGGCTCTCGAATTGGACAGCATCGCGCAAAGTCCTGCGCATGGCCAATGGAGCTCGCGTTCCATCAGAGGCGACGTGGCGTGGAACGATCGAGCTGAACGGGATCCAAACTACAGGGGAGTTCGAGGTCTTTGATAGCGGTGGAGGCTGGTCATTCCTATTTGGGAAACCGCTCCTTGTTGCTTTTCGCGCCAGCCACGACTACAACGGCGATGTCGTGCACGTCTCAGGCGACAACGGTGCGATCACGCTACACAACCAGCTCGGGGTCAGCAGCGGTCCCAATGCCGTCCCGGATGCCAACGCGGTGTTGGATTGGAAACAGCAGGAGCACTTACTGGGGGGAAATTTATATTCCCCCTCGAGGCAAGTCTCCGACCACATACGCGTCAGCGAGAACTCCCATACTAACCTTAGTTCCACGCATATCATGCCCGCCACGAATGAGCCCACTGAATACGAAGGACGCGAGGCCACAGCGAGCGCTTGGATTGAAGAAGTCGAGGCATCCGAGGACGAGAAGAGTGCAGGGGCGGCGACAGCTAGCGCGACGAGCGACGCAAGCAACGATGAATACGGGCCACGGAAGGATCCATACGCCGAGGAAGACAGCAAGTTGGATCGAGATGCGAAGCACCCAGGGCAGACGAACAAGGAGCAGTGCTCCACTGCGGCGAACACTCAGGCGAAGGCAAACACAGAGATGCGACGAGAGTCAAAGGGGGACAGTGGATCCCCCTCCAGGGGAGTCTCACCCTCATCTCTCAGGAAATCGTTGAATACTGACACAAATCTTGCGTACGACCGAGCGAACGTGCCGAACACGGAGGCGAGCCAAACGACGATGCGAGGTGCATCGGTAGAGGAGATTGAAGATGAGGAGCACGTACGCCTAAGGCGCAAGCGCGAATACGCACGGGGGAGTGGTTTTACACTCCCCGCGAGGGAAGTCCCACCTCACATGTCCCCACAAGCCGTGCCGTTCGATATTGACACCGACCCTGGCATAGAAGTTTGGGCGGTTGACACTGTCGACCCAAAAGCTCATCTTTATACGAGACTCACCGACCTGCATAAACCGGCACGTGTGGAGGAGATGCTACGGCGTATCCAGATTGGCGATGACCTCACAACGGACGAACGCGCACAAGTTCTCGCATTGCTCACCGAATTTGCGGACTGCTTCGCACTTTCCGTCGGAGAAGTCAAACCCGCTGACGATGCAGTGCACAAGCTCAACATACCTGAGGGCGCCACCTTCTCTACGAAGCCACGCCAGCGCCCGCTTACACCACCGCAGCGCGAATACTTGAGCAAAAAAGTTGAGGAGATGCTGGCTGCCGGCATCATCGAAGCCGTACATCCATCGCGCGTCAAGGCAGTATCACCCACAACGCTAGCCCAGAAAGCACACGAAGGCGCCGGTCTCACTCTCGACGAGTTACAACTCCGCATCAACGACGAGTGCGTTGCAGCAGGATTACCTCCGATGTTCGACTTACCAGCCCGATCGCCAACTGCGGAACGGGTCACCGCCGTCGAACCGCCGTTGAAGTGGCGTATATGCCAGAATTTCAACGAGGTGAACAAAGTCACCACCGTCGCGCCGATGCCGCAAGGCGACATCCGCATGAAGCAGCAGGCGCTATGCGGGCATCGTTACATTTCAGTATTCGACTTCGCTTCTGGCTTCTACGCATTAACAATGCATATCGACTCCCGGCCGTACACCGCGTTCTATGTTGAGGGGCGCGGCTACTTCTGGTACCTCAGGATGCCATTCGGAATGACAGGCGCCCCTGCCTCCTTCGCATACGTTACAGGTATCCACATGCATGACCTGCTCACACGCCAGATCATGGAGTTGTTCGTCGATGATGGTGGAGCCGCAGCAAACTCGTTTGGCGAAATGATGGACAAGCTGCGCGTGGTCTTCGTGAGGGTCAGGGAACGTAACTTATCCCTGTCCGCCGACAAATCATCCTTCTTCATGTCCGAGGCCGTCTTTGCGGGAGCTCGTGTCGGGCTGCAAGGCGTCTTGCCCGACCTGTCTAAACTGACAGCAGTCGTCGATTGGATGCAGCCCAAGGATGCGCTCAACCTCGTTTCCTTTCTCGGTCTTACTGGCCACTTTCGCGACCTCGTCCGCGATTATGCTCGCATAGAGGCACCACTGCGCGATCTTCTGCGCAAGGTGGACATGCCAGCGCAATCATCCAAGGGCACGTACCGGCGCATCATGGAGGGATACAAACTCACCGACCATTGGTCTGCCATCCACACGGAGGCGTTCTTGCGTTTGAAGGCTGCGCTCACGGCAGAACCGGTCCTACGCGGTCCTCAATGGGATGGTACACCATTCACGGTCACGTCCGATGGCTGCCAGAATGGTTTTGCTGCAGTGCTTACGCAGAAGTTTCAGTACCAACTCCCCAACGGCAAGGTCGTGTGCAAGTCCCATCCTATCGCGTTTGCTTCGAAGCGCACGTCCACCTCGGAGGAGAAGTATAAACCTTTTCTCCTCGAGTTCGCTGCACTGAAATTCGCACTGGACAAGTTTTCAGATATTATTTGGGGCTTTCCCGTCATCGTCGTGACAGACTGCCAGGCGCTCCGGGATGTGCTCCTGAGTGACGGTCTCAATGCGACGCATGCCCGTTGGCGCGATGGCATCCTCGCATATCAAATCATCGATGTCAAGCACCTCCCGGGCAAGCTCAACGTCGTTGCGGATGGCCTCAGCCGGAAAAGCGAGGGCTTGCCTCATGTGGCTGGCGATGGTAGCGATTGGACAGTGAACGAGGACTGGGAGGCCTCTCGCGGCCTCGTTAACGACGTGATGGCTCTCACGGTGGAACGGGACCCACAGTATCAGGACTTGTTCATGCGGTTTCAAGCCGAACCCTTGTTCACTGATGTACTGGAGGCACTAACGAAGCAGTATACCAACTCGACGAAGCTTCGTGACAAACGGCGCGCGCAGCACCGGTCGTCCGAATACTTTCTCGATGACGGCAAGCTATGGCGACTGCGGGGTGGTAGCGCGGCGCGTAGCCGGCCGCGGGTCGAATGTGTCTCCAAAGTGGAGGCCCAGGCACTTGCGTACCAACAGCACATCACGGGTGGCCACTGGGGCCGCGATAGCATCAAGGTTGCGCTCATGGAGCGTATCTGCAGCCCGCGACTGGATGCATCCATTATGGCTGCCATCAAGGCATGCGCACAATGCAAGAATTATGGTGCGCCGCATCTCCATGCTCTGTTCGAGCCGGTAACGCGGCGACATCCCTTCGAGTTGCTCGTAGGAGATTATTTGTCCATGCCCAAAGCGAAGGGCAAGTACCACAATGTCGGGCTCTTCCTCGACACGTTCTCTCAACACATCTGGGCTTTCAAATTCACGGTCAGCGGATCCGCGAAAACCACGATGGGTTGTCTCCATCATATATTTCAGAATTTCGTACCGCCAGAGACGTTTATGTCCGACAATGGCTCCCACTTCAAGAATGCGGAGGTCCGCGACTTCTGCACCAAGTGGAATGTTAAACACCACGTCGTTGCAACGTACTCGCCGTGGGTCAATGGATTGGTCGAGGGCACCAATAAGCTCCTCATTCACGTTCTGGCGCGACTCGCCGCACCAGGGTTAGGCGAGGACGACTACGTTGCAATCACACCCGAAGACCTGCCCACGCGTTGGCCTGACCACTTAGATGAAGCGGTTCGGATCCTCAACAACCGTCTCCTTCCCGCTTTGAAATTCACACCCAAAGAACTCTTACTGGGCATGGTCATCAATACCCCACCGTCCACGATCGCCGAGGCTGCCTCCGTCCTCAGGTCCGGCGACGTCGAGACACAGATTGCCTATGTCGCACAACAGCGACTTGACGGATATGAGGCAATCGTTAACCACGCGCTCCGTCGTAAGTCCGCCTTCGATCGGCGGCTGCGGCAGCGTCTACCCGGTGAAGTCCTCTTTCATACGGGCCAGCTCGTACAGATTTATCAGAATCAATTGGCATTTACAGTGAGCAGCAACAGCAAATTGCAAGCCAAATGGACTCCACCACATCGCATCGCCTCGCGCATGTGCAATGCCTATGAGATCGTCACTCTCGAGGGCGAGCCAGCAAAAGGAACTCCAATCAGTGCACGACGTCTGCGTGCTTTCACGCCGCGCCTGGGCTCGGTGCTGGAGACTGAACAGCGAGCATTTGAGGAGGCCTTGCGGGTGGAGAGAGAGCAGGTTGCAGCAGCAAGGGCATTGGAGGAGGTTCAGAAACCAGGTTCGGATGCTGGGGTGGACGACTTAGAGGTTGGGTTCTTGGGTCTGGGAGGCGACGGGGGCGTCGCCATGTTTGAGGGGGGGACGATGGAGTAGGGGAGCAGGGGGACTTAGAGGCAGAGATCACGGGATAGCACCGCCACAGGCAGAGTATTAGTCAGCATCGAGGTAGATACGAGACAGGACATGGTAGCAGAATCACTACCCCATCATCATCCTGCTTCCAGGGCATCTCCCTTTTGGCCTGCTCCATCGTAGAGGTAGACGGATGATTCAGTCCTATGAAATGTTGGAGTAGAGAGGAGTACACGTCCGGATTGCTGAGCTATTTCCCTGTGTCGTTCTCCTTCGAGTAGATAGTTCTTTCTGTAGGCCTCAGCTGGGGCGTTATCCCTGGTAGAAGTGACTTTCTTTCCTTTTCTCCAAATCCTTATGAGTTTGCCGTTTTCGTCGTGATATACCAATTCCTTGTTGTAGTAAAGGAGGTCTGCTTCTTCGTTGTAAGTGTAGAGTTTTGGCCACTCCTTAGTTCTACAGATTCGGTAAGGGGTTGCTTGATCCTCCTCTAGGTAGCGACGCTGTGTCNTGTTTTCGTCGGATAGTTGATTATCTGATGATCTGAGGGGGATATATAGGGGAATGAGGGGAGCAATGGTGATGCTTGGTGGGGGGGGTGACTCCGGTGTAAGGAGTGGACCCTAAGATCTTCACAGAAGATTCTTGATGATAGATGGAGTGGTGGCAGTCTGTTGTCGAGACTGTAGACCGGTTTGTGTAGGGTGAGTGGTAGGAGAGCTTAACCAAGTGCTAAGGACCGACGTCCTGTAGTGACCAGGTAGGGACTCAGGCTACACACAAACAACAAAGGCTGACCTGCTCAAGAGGCGATCGACGATGGAGAGAGTCGAGAGCGATTGAGAGAGGGAAGCACAACGTGGAGGGACTTAAAGGGCACTGGCAACTGACAGGAGGTAAATCCTATAGAGTTGCAAAGTGGTTAAGCTGAGGTCTAAGAGACTCAGCTTACTGGGTTAAATACATGAGGGATGTGCAGTCAGAGTCATATCTAAGGTAATGATCAGGACTGTGCACTGCGCAGCATGGTACTGCACATGATGAAGGTGAAACATGATGGGGAGGTAGATAAGGTAGCACTGCAATGATCAGTGATGAAAACAAATAGTGGATCGAGGCAGTGCAATAGCGTCCATGCATGCATGTAGATGTAGTTAAATAAAGGGAATAGAGCAACGGGACATTGACCATGGTGTGCATGTCGAAGGGAGTGATGTCAAGTTAAGAAATGAAACATACAGTTCTTAACACTACCGGTGTGCAGCACTGACTGGAATGATGACCCATACATGCTGACAAACTGCGACCCAGTGGGCAGGGGCAATGTGAAAGAGCCGGCCAGGGTGTTGCCCCAGGCAGGAGGTGCAGGCATCCAGGTGGATGCGCTGGAGTCAGTGGGGCTGGCACCTCATACCTGCATGTAGGATTCCAATGTGAGATGTTCCAGCTTGGCCGCAGCACAGTCTTTGTCAGACTGATGAATTTTGTCAGCCTGGGACTTGTTTCAGGTATGTTTTTACTTACCTATGTCCCCTCTGGCATCCAATACATCAGTAAACCTGGAAATTTCTGATTGATATCTGATTGTATCTGATTGGTCTGATACAGATCATTCAGACAATCAGATGAGTCAGATAGGTCCCTATCGTCTAGTGTCTTTCAGATAAAAGTGTCTGATGTTAGACTGAAGTCTGAATCTATCTNATTTTTATATAAAAATAATGTATGTATAATTTCATTCATATGTAGGTCAGAAGTTTAGACATTTCAGACAAGAGTCAGACAGTCAGACAGTCAGAGATTTCCTCCTTTCCTGATGTACTACAAGAGAAGAAAAAGAGAAGGAGGAGGAAGAGAAATGAAGAGTAGTAAAGGAAGATTGTTAAGACTTGAGACTTTGACATGCCTTTCCATGGCTGCATCATCAAAACACATACAACTCTGAATGGTTCAAGCTTAGTAAACCAAAACAAATCTGAAGAGATCTGGAATCTATCAGAAATTTGGTTTTTAATGCAAAATTATACATGTCATGGATCGCTCCATTTCTCTCTGCCTTCTTCTTTGCCATCAAGGCATCACGTCGGTCATGTGCTCCAGCTGCCCCATCACATGTTCACTTCCCCACATGACCTGGGACCATCCTTACCCATGCCCTTGTTCCCCTTTGGGACATCCTACACATGTTGAAGGCGCTGTATTATCGGGAGTATGTTGATCTACGCCTCTGCACGGTCCGTTACTGATGCGATCTTGGGCAGCTACCCGCCTGCGGAGAAGGTGCAACTAGAACTGCTCGCGCCGTTGCTGCGGATGGCGACCAAGTACATGCTCGGCAGCCTCAGAAAGGAGCTCGTCTCCCGACTGCAAATCCTCCTCCCGGACACATTGGACGCATACACTTCGGCCGACCGGGTCAATCGCCTTGATGGACTCATCGATGCAGAGCTTGGTATCGATCTTGGCGTAACTTGCGACTTGCCGATCATCCTCCCAGCCGCGTTGTATCTGTCTGCCTTACGCCTGCAAGGGCAAATGCACAGCATGAAGCGGTTGTTGCCACCAACCGACGACACCAACCTAAAGCCCCATGCAGTCCGCTTCTTGAACAACTGGAGCCACCTCCTGGACGACATTTTCGCCACCCTAGATGATCAACCATTCTGGAAGACATTGGAGGATGGAAGATGGAAATGCCTTAGTCACCACGCGTGCGATGGACTCCCGTTCGAGGCCAAGCGACAGATGGAGACGAGATGCAGAAGGCTGTCAGTCAACGTCATGAAGCAGTCTATCATCAAGGTGCCACAAACATGGATGATCTGTGGCGCCTGCAAGGACAACGTGCGGGCATACGAACGCCAATTACGAGGGAAACTATGGGACATCCTGCCGGCAGCATGTGGATATACGAGCTGGGATGCACTTCGTAACGAGCAGAGCGAGGACAATGCTTGAAGCGAGTCATCATAAGAGAGGTGCGCCTATACTGTTGCTGTCTCCCCGGGCTTTTCTCATTTGAATATAATTATAATAGCACATCCATAGAAGCCGTTGTTGGAAGACCATAGATATCCTGCAGACCTTGCGTCGAATGTAGGAAGAAGCTGTACTCTTTTCACCCCCGTTTACTTAGAAATGACTTGGGCACGAGTTCTTAATTTTATAATATGCCTACATGGAAAGATACATACATCATATTCCATTGATCTTTGACAAGAACGAGACAGATGCTACTCCGTCTGCGCCTCCTAGAATCGTGTTTCTCCTCCGAAAGCGATGACCACTAGAGTTTCGATGGACAGGCTGTGATTATAATTGCATGAGAAATGTCTCCTTAAGCAGCAATAGCGGCCTGGGCGCACCTGCGTTAGACCGCCTCGCGCCGGGCATCTTGTTTACGCTGCTCAGTACGAAGTGCGTCCCAATCGGAATAGCCAGCTGCTTTGGGCAAAATGTCCCAAATCTTCTTTCGCAACTCCCGTTGGTAGGCCAGCACGCCGGCCTTGCAGAAGGAACAGATCCCATATTCCTCCATCGTGTCCGCCGGCATAATGTCCCGCCTCAGCACATTGGTCGTCAACCGCCTGCATTTTGTTTCCATTTCCCGCTTGGCCTCGAGCGGGAGTCCTGGACACTCGCCAGCATCTTTCGAATTAAGACACTTCCAATACCCGACCTCTAGTGTCTCCCAAGGCGCTTCGCCCTCCAGGCTGGAGAACACGTCGTCCATGAGGTCGCTCCAGTTGCTCATGAAGCGAAGGCAGCGGATCTGTGCGACATGGGATGGAGAGGCCGTATTGTCGAAAGGCGACAACAGTCTGCTTTTGCCGCCCATGAACGTCCGCAAAGCGCACATGTACAGCGCAGCTGGAATGATGATCGGCACACCGCAAGTGAGGCCCAGCTCGATGCCGACTTTCGGATCCAGTTTCGCGACTGGGGTGCGATTGAACCGCTCGAGTGAGATGTATGTGTCGTGTGTGTCTGGGAAGAGAATT
>SFCI01001198.1:0-10589 GCA_004681135.1 Hericium alpestre | reverse complement strand
CCTCAGCTTAACCACTTTGCAACTCCATAGGATTTACCTCCTGTCAGTTGCCAGTGCCCTTTAAGTCCCTCCACGTTGTGCTTCCCTCTCTCAATCGCTCTCGACTCTCTCCATCATCGATCGCCTCTTGAGCAGGTCAGCCTTTGTTGTTTGTGTGTAGCCTGAGTCCCTACCCGGTCACTACAGGACGTCGGTCCTTAGCAAGAAGCTTCCTTTTGCTTCCCTCAAGAACGACCCTGGGATCATGAGATCGAGCTCAAACCTGAGGCCATTCCCCGAACCTGATGCAAGATGTACCCCCTTGCTCCTGGCAAACAAGAAGCACTCAACAAGTTTCTGGACAAACACCTCAAGAAAGGGTACATCCGCCCATCAAAATCACCTCTTGCATCCCCCTTCTTCTTCGTCAAGAAAAAGGATGGCAAACTCCGTCCTGTCCAAGACTACTGTCAACTTAATGCAATGATGATCAAGAACAAGTATCCCCTTCCCCTTATCCCAGAACTTATTGATAAAGTCCACGAAGCTTCCATCTTCATAAAAGATAGACCTCGCTCATCATGGGGGACATCACGTGCCGTGGCAATGAAAACACTCGTGCAACTCCCTCGATCAAACAATTTTGATTTGACTGCATCCACTTTGTGTTTTTAAAAATTGGCCTCAACAGTATCTTAGATATACTATCTCATGATCCTAATGTGGAGTTTGATTTGTGCTATGCTGTGTGGTCAAGGTGCAGATACCATATCTATCACAATGGGCAGGCCAATGTTGCCTTTCAATGCGAAGATTGTCTATCTCCTCTGCCAATATTTGGTATGAGGCACAATAAACTACATTTTCACTGAAAGGGATGTCCTTTCGAGAAGATTGCGAGATCCAATCTTGCATTTCTACCTCCATGTCCGTGAAAATCCACAATATGTGTCGGGAGGTAGAAAAGAGGTGATATTGAGAGATTGTCTATCTACTCCCCCAATATCAAGTCTATTTCTAATCGGATTTTGTGAACGCTCTCTTAGAGATATTTTTGAGAGGTCTATGGGAGCAGATTATTTACTGTTGTTCCCGTCTGAGAGAAAAAGACTAAATGGTGGTCAAGAGGATGCATGCAAGTGTTTCCATCGCCACGGCACGTGATGTCCCCCATGATGAGCGAGGTCTATCTAAGTTTGATGTACGCTGGGGTTACAACAACATTTGCATCAAAGATGGTGACCAGTGGAAAGTGGCATTCCTCACTAATTGTGGCCTTTTCGAACCAATGGTCATGTTCTTCGGCCTTACCAACTCCCCTGCCACTTTCCAAACCATGATAAATGATCTCTTTTGTGATCTTCTTGCAACGGGCAAGGTCATCATCTATATGGACAACATCCTCATCACCACAGCCACACTCCAAGAACATTGCGATATCATCCATCGTGTCCTCACCATCCTCCAAGAGAATGACCTCTACCTCAAACCCGAGAAATGCACCTTTGAGGCATCCAGTATCGAGTACCTCAGACTCATCCTTGAAAAGGGGATGGTTAAGATGGACCCTGTCAAACTCACTAGAACCAAGGAATGGCCCACACCCAAGAATGTCCAAGATGTACGGTCCTTCCTTGAATTTGGCAACTTTTACAGGCAATTCATCCAAGGGTTCTTGACCATTGCATGACCATTAAATGATCTCACAAAGAAGGACGAATGATGAATGTGGGGCAAGGCACAGCAAGACACATTTGAAATGCTCAAAGACAAGTTCACTTCTGCCCCCATCCTTGCACAACCCGACACCACAAAGCCCTTCTCAGTTGAAACCAATGCTTCCGCATTTGCTCACGGTGCTGTCTTATCTCAAGACGGCAAAGATGGAAAGTCCCATCCATGTGCCTACCTTTCCCACTCGTTCACAGATGCCAAACACAATTACGACATCTATGATCGTGGACTCCTGGCCATCATTCGTGCCCTTGAAACCTGGTGACATTATCTCGAAGGTTCTCTGCATCAGATCAACATCGTCTTTGATCATCAAAATTTACTCTATTTTAAGGACACTCATAAACTCTCCAGGTGACAAGCATGCTGGATGCTGTTCATGTCACGATTTGACTACACCATCTGCCACGCTGCTGAAAAAACCATGACTCGAGCTGACACACTCTCTCGACAACCCACCACGGAGAAGGAAAAGATGACAATGAAGACCAGATTCTCCTCCCACAGGACATCTTTATATTTGCTCTTCGAACCGGAGTACAAATGCCTGACTCTGCCATCCAAGACAAACTAATTGCTGAAGCCAATAAATTCAACAAATTGTGCAACCTTATTGAAGCCCTCCAACAACAAGCACCAACCTTTGTCGACAAAGGACTTGATGGCTAGAGTTTAGATGACAACGGCCTTCTCCTCTACCATGGCAAGATTTATGTGGCCAAATTTGATGAAATTTGTTGCAAAATTGTTCGACAAGTCCATGAAAACCCAGCCTATGGCCATCCTGGCAAATGGCGAACTGTTGAACTCATTCAACGTAACTATTTCTGGCCCGGCATGGTTTCATTCACCCATGACTTTGTCAAAGGATGTATGACATGTCAAGACAATGAAGAACCAAAACCATCATCCCCGCATTCCTCTCCAACCTATCCCCACCAAAGCCGATGCCCTCCCATTCGAAACTGTGTCCATCGTCCTCATTGTCAAACTACCCAAATCTGATGGATTTGATTCAATTGCTGTTTTCATTGACCATGATGTCACCAAAGCCGCTGTCCTGGTTCCCTGTTGTGAAGCCATGACAGCTGACGAATTTGCCACACTCTATGAAACCAATGTCTTCCGACGCTTTGGTCTTCCAAAGAAACTTATCTCTGATCGCAGTACCCAGTTCACCTCCAAATGATTCACCACCCTCTGCACCTGCCTTGGTATTAACCAAGCACAAATCACTGCATATCATCCTCAAGCCGATGGACAAACCGAACACCTCAATCAAGAGGTTGAACAGTATTTGTGCATCTTCTGCAACCACCGACAAGATAATTGGGCCCACCTACTCCCTCTCACTGAATTCTCCCACAACGCAATGCTCCAAGCATCTATCAAGGCACCCCATTTCAAGCACTTATGGGTTATATGCCTTGTGCTCATGCTGAACCCTATGCAGCCAATGATATTCTGGCTATTGCCCACTGCCTTAACAACCTGACACAGTTACGTTCTGATCTTCAGGCATTGCATCGCCTTGCCACACAACACATGGCCAGTCAAATTGACAAAGCACCCCCAATATATCAGGTTGGCGATAAAGTCTGGCTTGATGCCACCAACCTCAAGACCTCTCATCCAGCGACCAAGCTTGCCCCCAAACGCTATGGCCCCTTCTCTATCACAAAGATCCTTGGCCCTGTTACTTTTGCATTGGCTCTTCCATCCACCTGAAAGATTCACTCCATCTTCCATGCCTCATATCTTTCCCTCTTCCACACCACAGTGACCAATGGCCCCATTCGTGCTCCCCCTCTTCCTGACTTGATCAATAATGAAGAACAATGGAAGGTCGACTCCGTTGTTGACTTCCACCATTTCTGTAATCAAGTCCAATATCTTGTTCACTGGAAAGGTTATTCTGCTGCTGACAATACTTGGGGGAAGAGGGCCGATGCTTCGCACAGCAAGACAATTCCTATTTTATTGTGAGTTATGTTTAAGGAAGATGTATAGATAAGTNAAANGCTAGAGTGTATTAAATGAGTAGAGATCAACATAGTTGGAAATGAGTAAATTGGTGAAGAACTGATAGACTTACATGAAGGTCAATAATGCTTGGAGGAGAAATCTCAATTTTATATTGTATTTTTCAAGTTCTGCACAGACTGAGATGTAAGTAGCATGTCTAAAATATGATCAATTAGTAGAGTTTAATGCATTTTAGAACAAGTAAATCAAATTGAGGGACTTACCTCAAGGTCAAGATTCTGAGAAGGAGATCTCAATTTTGAGTCTGGAGGGATGATCTCAATTTCAAGCCTTAGATTTCAAGTTTTGCACAGGCTTGGATCAATGTATCACACTAAAAAGTGTTTAATTAGTAGATTCCAATGCATCTTAGAACAAGTGAATCAGTAGAGAATTGAGGGACTTACCTTAAGATCAAGATGCTGGGGAGAAATTCCAATTTTGAGTCTTGAATTTTGAGTTCTATACAGACTGGGGCCTATATAGAATGGCTGAAAAGTGATTAATTAGTACAGTTCATGCAATTCAGAACAAGTGAATCAGTGAAGAGATAAGGTATTTACCTCAAGGTCAAGATTCTGAGGGCATAATCTCAATTTCAAGTCTTGATTTCTGAGTTCTAGACAGAATGAGACCTATGTAGAATGTCTGAAAAGTGATTAATCAGTACATTTCAACACATTTTAGGATGAGAGAATCAGTGGAGAATTAGAGAACTTACCTCAAGATCAAGGATGCTGAGAGGGTAATCTCAATTTCGAGTCTTGATTTCTGAGTTCTAGACAGAAGACCTACATAGAATGTCTGAAAAGCGATTAATCAGTACATTCCAATGCATTTTGGGATGAGAGAATTAGTGGAGAATTGGAGAACTTACCTCAAGATGAAGGATGCTAGGGGAGAGATCTCAATTTCGAGTCTTGAATTTCGAGTTCTGCATCAATAAACTTAACAATTTTTCTGAATGGCTGAAAGTGGTCTGAATGGGTCTGACTGTCTGAATATGATCTGATTTGTTAAAATTCAGATGGATTCAGATTCAAAATCAGACAATTCAGATCATTTTTTAGGTTTAAGATAAAGTTCAGACCCATTCAGACCCATTCAGACCACTTAAAGTCATTCAGAAAAATGGTCAAGTTTATTGATGTGGATGGCATGGGGTCTATGTAGCATGGCTGAAAAGCGATTAATGAGTACAATTCAGCGCATTTTAGAACGAGTGAATTGGTGGAGAAATAAGAGACTCACCTCAAGGACAAGATCCTGGGGGGCAGATCTCAAATTCGAGTTTTGATTTCCGAGTTTTAGATGGCCTGAGGCCTATGTAGCATGGCTGGAAAGCAATTACAATTCCTTAGAATCATTTACTCTATACCGGCTTTTTCTATCAAAAACAACATGCTCAATGGTAACTACCCCCATTTGGCAGTTGGCTTATATAATTGCAAGATCATCAATCTGATGAGTTTGCAGGTTCAATTCTAGCTCTGGCCGGACTTTTTCTTTTACACTTTGTTTACTGTAACTTGGTCAGTTCTTGACCAATTCACACATTCTCAAATGCATCAGAATCTACTTATTTATCGCTTTCTAGCCATATTTACGCATCTTGATCCATGCAGAACTTGCAGAATGCAAAGCATTCCTGTATTTTCCCCCCTAGTATGCTTGATCCCCAGCCAGCTCAATCAGTTCTTGACCGATTCACTCATTTTTAAATGCATCAGAATTTACTCATTTATTGCTTTCTAGCCATAGTTTACACAGTTTGATTCATGCAGAACTTGTCAAACACAAAGCACCTCTGTATTTTTCTTCCTAGTATGCTTGATCCTGAGCTATCTCAGTCAATTCTCCACTGATTCACTCGTTCTCAAGTGGGTCGGATGCTACTTATTTATCGCTTTCTATACATATTTTATGTGTTATGATCCATGCAGAACTCACAGAATGCGAACCATTTCTTTATTCTTCCCCCTAGTTTGCTTGATTTGCAGCTATCTCAATCAGTTCTCAGCTGATTCACTTGTTCTCAAGTGAATCGGAATCTACTCAATCATAGCTTTCAAATCATATTTTATGTGCCTTGATCTGTGCAAAACACACAGAACGTGAAGCACTCTTGTATTGTTCCTTCTAGTATGCTTGATCTCTAGCTATGTCAGTCAGTTCTTGACTGATTTACTTGTTCTCAAGTGCATTTGAATCTACTAATTTATACCATTCTCTGATATGAGATATACTGAACAGNGCCATGTGANCTACCTCTTAANNAGTGTTAAGAGGTCAGTNATATGACCTGCCTCTTAACACTCATTAAGAGGTCAGTCATGTGAGNANGGCCTANGGCCTANGTAGCATGGCTAGAAAGCAATTAATTAGTANANTNCANNNCANNTTAGAACNAGTNAATCNGTGGAGAAATGAGGGACTCACCTCAAGNTCAAGATCNTGNGGAGGGAGATCTCAATTTCGAGTNTTGATTTCCNAGTTCTGNATGGCATGGGGCCTATGTAGCATGCCTGGAAAGNGATTAATTAGNACATTCNAATNCAACTTAGANNNAGTAAATCAGTGGAGAACTGAAGGACTTACCTCAAGATCAAGATCTTAGGGGGAGATCTCAATTTTGAGTTTTGATTTTCGAGTTCTGGATGGCATGAGGCCTATGTAGCATGCCTGAAAAGTAATTCATTAGTACATTCTAGCCCATTTTAGAACAAGTAAATTGGTGAAGAACTGAGGAACATACCTCAAGGTCAAAATTCTGGGAGAGAGATCTCAATTTTGAGCCTTGATTTTCGAGTTCTAGGCAGACTCAGACCTATATAGCATGCTGGAAAGCATGTACACTGCCAAATGGTTCAGAAGGCCATAGGATGGCCTAAATGATAAGGCCTGAGAAAGGTGTGAATGCGATCCTGAGTGCAGAAAAGTCCCACGATCTGTGGGGTGAACAGAAGTTACAGGAATGGTGAAGACAGCTTCTGACCTATGCGATTAGCCGAGGATGTCTGTAGGATGGTTTGAGTCCATCCTGAGGTTGACTTTTGCTACACACACATGACAAACCTGCCTAAGTGGGCAGCCGAGATCGATCCAGGGAAGAGATGGGGACAGGCAACAAAAAGTCCAAATTTCCCACAAAAATTATGCACAGCAAAAGGATCAAACATATGACCTTAACAAATCTACAAGTACAATGAAGACCACTAAACTACAACACCTTGTACGTTTGTGAAGGAATATGTATTATGACAACGGGTCTAGCCTTCCTGCTCACTGTATGAGTCGACTTAACCAAATTTTCATGGCTTTCGTCTCTGGCAATTTGTGGCTCCGAAACCTTTCACCATTGCTGGTGGCTCTGAGCATCATTTTTTAGGCACATCACACTGCGAACCCTCAGTTGAAGCAAAATCCATCCTGAGGACGGCCTGAGCTCTATCCTGAGGCTGCTTGGCTATAGAACCTCGGATAGTATTTACTTGCTGCCAACGTCATCTCTGTCTCGAGCTGTCGCATTGATGGTATCCATTTACTAGATAGGTGGCATGTGAGACTAAGTTTACCCTTACTTGTAGACTTTTTTTAAAAACATCCCGATCAACCTACGGACATCTGAACCACTTAGCTGTGTAATTAGTTTGATGCATTTTAGTCCTAGGTTAAGAATTGATCATGTGATGGACTGCAAACCTTTAACGGCTGTTAAAGGTCTGGTGGCTGTGCTGAGCTTATGTCATCTCAGCATTGGTTCAAGTTGTGCTCTCTGCCTTCAGTCCTTTTTTTTAGTATGGTATTGCAACTGTGTTGGCCACATTGATTGCAAGATTATACTGGACATGCCCATGTTCCATCTGCAGTGAGTTGTATCATGAGGTGTCCACCCAATGGCTGTGGTAGTCATCCTTGTACGTATCTCTCTGTGATGATGTGGCAGACTAATCCTCTTGTAGCTTTGTCAATATTGCATGGATAAAGATAAGCAAGGGCTTGTTGGAATCAGACTAATGACTGTTTTTGAATGATGCTTCATGTGCCATAATAGCTTGTCTATTTGACAAGATATAAGATAATCAAGTGTTTGATAAGGTGACAGAATAAATCATGAGGTAAGTCTCTCAGTTCTCTACCAATTTACTTGTTCTAAATTGTCTTGGAATCTACTAATAAAAAGCTTTCCAGGCATGCTACATAGGCCNCANGCCATCCANAACTCNGAAATCAAAACTNGAANTTGAGATCTCCCCNCCAGGATCTTGTCCNTGAGGTGAGTCNNTNATTTCNCCACCNATTCNCTCANTCTAAAATGTGNTGGANTGTACTNATTAATCGCTTTCCAGCCATGCTACATAGTCCCCATGCCATCTGGAAGAACTCAAAATTCAAGACTCGAAATTGAGATCTCTCCCTCAGCATCCTTCATCTTGAGGTAAGTTCTCCAATTCTTCACTAATTCTCTCATCCTAAAATGCATTGGAATGTACTGATTAATTGCTTTTCAGACATTCTATGTAGGTCCCATTCTGTCTAGAACTTGGAAATCAAGACTCAAAATTGAGATTACCCTCTCAGCATCCTTGATCTTGAGGTAAGTTCTCCAATTCTCCACTGATTCTCTCATCCTAAAATGTGTTGAAATGTACTGATTAATTGCTTTCCAAACATTCTACATAGGTCTCATTCTGTCTGAAACTCGGAAATCAAGACTTGAAATTGAGATTATGCCCTCAGAATCATGACCTTGACATAAATACCTTATCTCTTCACTGATTCATTTGTTCTAAATTGCATTGGACTGTACTAATTAATCACTTTTCAGCCATTCTATATAGGTCCCAGTCTGTATAGAACTCGAAATTCAAGACTCAAAATTGGAATTTCCCCCCAGCATCTTGATCTTAAGGTAAGTCCCTCAATTCTCTACTGATTCACTTGTTCTAAGATGCATTGGAATCTACTAATTAAACACTTTTCAGCATGATACATTGGTTCAAGCCTGTGCAAAACTTGAAATCCAAGGCTTGAAATTGAGATCATCCCCCCACATCTGGAAAAAGTGTCCGTACTACTTTAGCCTACAGTAAAAAATATAGTCTACAGTAGTTATAATAGATTATATATTTTTTGTAGCATCTGTTGATAGGTGGGTCTCTATTACAACTACAGGTAGCCATCTGTAGCCATCTGTAGTGATCTGTAGACAGTAGATCTACTGTAGCTTATGCTACCTACTATAGTGCTATACTGCAATATGAGAGAGATGGTGCAGTATAGTTTGTTATAATCTACTATAAGCAGTCTCTAATATTAGTTCTCTAATGGTATATCATGCAAAATACTATATTTTTAGCTAATTACATCTTGTATTGTACACTAGTGGTACATCCTCCACTCTGAATCCTTTTACACTTGCAGCACCCAATGCATCATGGAAAACATTTTGCTGCAGCAAAACAGTTTCCACGTACAGCATCCATGTGGTCAGCGGCAATGTCTGGGCATCGAGGAGGGGCGCATGCAGTTCAGCAGGGGCGTGCAGAAGTCAGCAGCAACACATGCGGTCGGGGCATGCGTGGGTCGGTGCATACTTGTGCAGGTTGGCAGAGGTGTGCAGGCATGAGTCGGAGGGTCAACATGCAGGCATTGGGGGGATGCACACATCAGCAAGGGCTCATGCAGGCCATGGTGCATGCATGAGTCAGTGGCAAGACACACCATGCACAGGTCGACGATGCTGCACGCAGATCGGGGGGACATGCATGGGTCAATGGTGGTGCACACGGGTCGAAGGTGGTGCACACGGGTTGAAGGTGTGCGCACGAGTTGACAGGTGTGCACGCAAGTCAAGGTGACGTGAGGGAGTCAGCAGGGGGGGGGGGGACATCTGGGTCAGCGGGGGTGCGCACAGGTCAATGGTGACACACATGGGTTGATGAGAACAGCACAGCATCTGAGAAATTATATTTTTATATAGCCCAGTATTGATTTATATATCCTATCATAGTGCTGTGAGGTCTATCACCATCTATGTAGCTATCCTTCTGAACTATGTAGGGCTACAAGGCCTATCATAGCTTCCATAGCAGTAGTTAGACACTATACAGTGCTATATATTTCTAAGAGGTAGCTATAGTTGCTATATAAACTCATTGGCTTGCTATGGTCCCTATGGTCCCTATGACCCTACATTAAGTGAGGTATGAATACTATCATTACTATCTCAAAAGTCAAACAAGTACGAAAAATATATATTCATTTTCTAAAATGGCTACTAGTACAATTAAGTACACTACTAATATGAATGATGCATGCCCTGCGGACAAGGACGCGCATGCACACGAGGCGCAGCAGGCGTGCGGGGCACGGTAGTCGTGCACTTGACACGGCAGTCATGCGCCAGGTGCAATGGGTCCCGTACACGAAGTGTTGGGTCCATGCACAAGGCGCGGCAGGCGCGGTGGCCGTGCAGATGGAGTGGTGGTCGTGCGCATCGGTGTTGGACTGCCACAGGCACATACACGAGAGGCGCGGTGGAGGTGGCGGTGGGCGTGCTCGAGTCACCGGGATGCGACAGGCCCATGCACGAGGCACGTCAGGCATGGGCGAGGCGTCGAGGTCCGATGACATGGGAGGCATGTCGGATGTGCGTGGGGCGTAGGCTCCTGCTGGCTTGTGCGCCAGGTACGGCATGGCGGTGTGGCTGCATACAAGGCGTGGTGGCGTACGGGGCATGGTGGCATCTGCAAGGTATGGCAGGCATCGCAGGGCATGGGGCTGCCACGGGCTGGTGTGCACGGTGCGGCGGGCATGGACGAGGCACGGTGGGCATGGGCAAGATGCAG
>SFCI01001197.1:0-10591 GCA_004681135.1 Hericium alpestre | reverse complement strand
ACACTAGCTATGGAAGCTATGATAGCTTGCATAGCTCTATATAGCCAAGCATGGTGACTCTATAGAGCTATGCATGCTATTGTACCACTATCATAGAACATATAATTTGATACTGTAGCTATGTAGAAAACACTTTTTTCAGATGTGATTGACCAGTCTCAATCATCGTCACGGCTGATTGGTCTGGAGGCCAATATCGAAAGTTTAGAATCGCTCCAGCCACATCACAGGCTTCGCATAATTCGCATGCAGCATAAGATGTCCCCATCCTCATTCGCTCGGCTGACGACCGCGATTGCTCCAGGTTCATTATGCAGCCTATCGCTCTTCGTGGATCTACAAGACCCGAGCCGGAACTCTGTCCATCGAGGCGTTGCCGCAGAGTATTTTTTCGCGGAGATCTGCCGCGTAGCTCGCCGCCTCCGATTCCTGTCTCTTGAGATGTATGTCATGATGAAGTATCCCGATCGTCACGAATATCTGGGCTATTGGCGAGTTCGACAAACTGTGTATGATGTAGGTTTCCTTCGCTGTTTATCAAGGAAAAACGTCTGCTCATCACTTCTCTGCGCCACCCTACTAGATCTCCACGATTGCGTGGCCACACCTGGCTGGCCTGGAAGACTTGCGCTGCTTCCATATGAAGTTTAAGCCTCACATTTACATAGAGCAAAAGGAGCGGTGGGTCGATCTCGCCTCGCTTTTCATGCTGAATCTACCCCGCATCCGGGTCTTTGTCCTGGATGTCGTGAAGAATCGGATATGTCTAGAGCGCCCGGACGCCACCGCAATGCCTGCAAACGGCGCCGCGGATATCGTCGACCTTGACGAGGAAGACATGGACAGGCTGATGGAACCGTACCAGTTTGAGGGTTCAGATTGGTGATTGGACGGCGCTGGAGAATGGCTGCGCTCCGTTCGGAGCTTGAGCCGCTTTTAGATCGCATGGCTGATTTTTTTTTCTGTGGCCGCCTTTGCTGGATCAGAGGAGCCTGTTAGCAGGTGTACGAGTAATTTGGAAACGGAAGTATCGCTGCGACGATGCGAGTGCATAGGGTATTGTTAGCGTATAAGTATTTAGCAGTCGGTGACTTCGTCGACGTTGTACGCAGGACAGGCTCGCCGTCCGCGAGATCATGAGCTCATTGTCTATCCCATTCAGTCATTACTTCTCTCCTGATATATTCGCAAGCTGTACATGCTTTTATTTGTTCATTTTTCAAGAAAGGTCTTCAAGTTCAAGGCGAAGACCTGGGATGGTGAGCGTGGGAACTTCGACTTGGAACATCACGCGTCACGATTCAACGTCTCTCGAGTCAGCGCCTTCGTCTTGCCTGATACGTTCTCTCAAACACAGAGCGATACCCGTGCTCTGACAACTAGGGCAAAGTGAGTTAGATCACGCATTGGTTAGCGTATACCAGAAACCCTATACGGTCTAACGACGATGCCGGTGCGTATAAATGTACGGTCTACCTCCAGCTCGCCAGTGTACTCACATGTGCATAAAGGTCTTGCTAATTCCGGCGTTGAACGAGGATTGTGTCGCGCTCATAATTTCATTCCTCGACAAACCGTCTCTGCTCAACGTGGTCCATACTTCGAGGGCCGGAAAGGCCACCGCTTTGCCCACCCTTTTCCACACTGTCACCCTTCACACCGACTATCCTGCAAAAATCGTGCAATTCTGCCATTCTGTTCTGAGGAACCGTCTGGCCCATTGCATCAGGCATTTGGATATTTTGTCCGGTCGGTACACCGTGTTTGGTGGCTCAGCACTGCGAGACGCGATGTTATGTCTTGTCGATGTCATCGCGTTAACGGATAGCCTCGCGTTCTTACGGATCTATCCTAGTGCTCATATACTCTTCCAGAAAACACCTGTGCTTCTTGACAGCCTCCACGACCATCCACCCTCTCACACCCTTGAATTGATTAGCATCACATATTCAGACTGGCTGGCGAGACGGCCATCTGCTGGCTTGCATAATCTCAGCCTCCAGCTTATTTGCAATGAAGACAACCCTTTGGATCGATCTATCTACTATTATCACTGGCTCAGCCGCATCACTGAATAGTATGCATCTTGTCATGGCTCGTGTCATGGTCTCTGTCATCCTTACAGAAGTATGCATGCCGTGTCCGAAGCTACGGATGTTGTCGGTCACTGGTGCAGATTTCTGGTACCAGACAGATGCTCGCCAGGCACCACCAGACTTCCATTTCACCGATCTTTGCAAGGCATTCCCGAACGTCCAGTTTATCCGCTGCGACAAAGCCGTCATATCGCTTGACGCACCCACGCTTTTTGGATCTGCGACGAGCGAGCCTCAAACATTATCAGAACTGATCGGCGTGCAGGGCGACATCGAAAGCATAACGCTGCTCGGGCCGCTTCACAAACATCGCATGGTTCACATCCCCCACTACCAGATAAACACTTTGCCTTCACTCACCCGGCTAACGACCGCACTCGCTGGGAATTCATTATGCAGCCTTTCCCTTTGCGTGGAGCTACAAGAGCCTAACTGGCAGGACGCCACTAGAGGTCTTGACGCGGAGCAATTCTTTGCGGAGATCTGCCGTATAGCTCCCCGGCTCCGCTTCCTACGTCTTGAGATGGGCATTGCGATCAAACCAATTGGGCATCGTACCCATTCGAGCCATCTTGCAGTCCGGCAATGCGAAGCTATGGCTGACGTAGGTTGCCTTAGCTCTATCATGGAAAACGTTCTCTCACTACTTGCCGTCGCTGCTTTAGATCTCTATGGTTGCCTCATCGCACCTGGTTGGCCTACATAATTTACGGTGCTTCTGCATCAGCTTCGCGCCTCACATCGACAAATGGGCGAAAGAACTGTGGGAAGACTTCGCCGCGCTCTGCATATTTGATCTGCCTCGCATCAGGTTCTTTGTACTGGATCTCATCGAGGACCAGATATGCCTGGAGTGCTCCGAAGCCGCTACAATGCACGAAGACGGTGTCGCGGATATTGCCGAAATTGACCTCGACAAAGAAGGGGTGGAAAGGCTGCTGGAGCGGTACCAGTTTGAAGGTTCGTCTTGGCGATTGGATGGCGTTGCGGACTGGCTGCGCTCCATTCAAAGGCTGAGCCGCTAGTAGACCAGATCTCTGAATCAGGGGCGTCTATTCGCAGTTGTATGAGTACTTGAGATGCCGCGGTGTAAGATCGAATGTTGTCGTTCATTTTGCTTTAGGAGACTAATTGGACCCTTCATCAATCCTCACTGTCGATTCTTCTCACTTTCTCGAGCAGCTACGTCCCAGAGGCCATCTGTAGTGATTTTTCCACTGCTGAAAACCACGTTTATAGGGCAAACTTCGCTTCCCCATGGGTATCTCCGAAGACGCCCTGCTGCACGGCCAAAGCGAGGTCGGGACGGAGAGTGTCATTGTTGGAGTCAAATCCTCCGGGGCCCGACTTGATTCGTTTCCTCTCTCTACAAGCAAAAAAAAAAATCTCGCTTTTCGCGACCCTCTGATGTCGCCGTTCTACGTAACCGGCAATTTTCGCATCCATAGGTCCCAAAAACCTTCTTAAGCTGTTGGTTCTGGCAACTGCGACAGCATCTTCCGCGCCCCGCATCTGGTCAGAGCCCTCGATGGATTCTGAGCTGCACATCAAACTGGCGTTGTTCTTCTTTCCTGTCCTGCTAAAAATGCTTCTTTACTCCACCTGATCACGGTTAAGTCACCTTCAAATTTGTTCCGAAGACTCATGAGATCAATCATTGTTCGTCTCGTTGTCCCAGTGTCCGCAATATCGCTTCGTTGGCTTTCTACTGATTTCTCCCACCACAAATCAAGCTTTGCATGCTAGTGAGTTATCTCACAACCGAGCGTCGTTCTCTGTCGGATATGTTCATCTTCCGCAACTTACTTCATATCAGGTCGTCTGCAACACCGTTCTGATCTCCACTCACTCTCTTGCCGGCGATCCTTAACTCAGAAAGCAAACCTTGATCAATCTAAACGCGATTCTCGACTACCGCATATGCCATGTGCTGGACTCCGGCGGTCAAGCGATCGCAGTGTCNCGGCTGAACGTATGGTTTACGACGATCCTACTTTCAATCCTGCGCAGTTTCATGACCTTGGCCTGGCTTCGAAGTGCTTGGAAGCTGGAAAATGTCGGCCGTATTCGAGCTCGCCACTGGTTAACATCATTTCACGCTTGTTTCACGCATTTCCTTAGTTTCTAGATCCGATAAATCCCTTGAACCCCCGGCATCTCAAGCTTTCCCCGGCTGCCTGATCAATAATCTCTTGTTCGCGCGCATTTCCAGCGCAGAGCAAGCGTAGAGATCCGTCACTGAACATCATGGAGTCGGGGGACTCCAACTGCATGGCCTAAAGGTCTAATTACTCCATTCAGCCTCCATACAGTCCGTCTACATCGCAAAGAAGCGTTTGATCTTTTTAAAACCTTCTCCTCGGATCTGAACTGAAAGATATGACAGATCGTACTGCGAACACGTATGCCCGAGGCGTAGGCATACAAGTATAGCACTGAAAGTGATAGGCCATGACGCGCTAGAACGATCCCAAGTAATACTTCACACCATACGGATCCATGTCAGGCGCGTCTAGAATCCAAGATCATGATGCGCTCGCACTGTCTGATCTTCTACTACAGAAACGTTGTCTTCCTGTGTGAATTGGAGTCAGCAACAGAGACTAATCTACGCCAATCAGAGTTCATAACTTGCGGATCGAATCGCCTTAAGATCATGTTATGCAGCATCGCTGACCAAATGAGAGTGGGTATTATCCGCTGAAACGCTATGTACAGTAGGCGCACTATCTACATTCTTGCAAACCCCTCGCCCCAGCCTCCTTGGTCAGTTAAATACGAATGAAATAGCAGTCCGCAGAATACACCGGTATTCATACACACCGTCTACAACAATATGGAGCCCTACAGCCAGCCTTCGTCGTAGAAATCATACACTCTGCGCGGCGTCGAGCTCCTTCGTCTTGCTGTCGACGTGCAGCCCGTCGTCGTCCTCGATGTGCGTCGTGACCTCGATCGTGAGCGGCGTCATCGGGATCCGCTGCGTGCTGCTTGCAAGCAGTCTATCACATATTGAAGGGATGCCTATGTGACCATGCTGGCTCCCGTGTGCCTGTATATTTCCACAACATATAACAGCGCTCTTCCGCGAGCTATGCCATTATTGGATGGTGTGCGCACTTACTATTGTGACCGTTTTGGGCCACCCGGTTCTGCTCATTTAGACATTATCAAGAACGGCGCTTGGATCATTGCAGAGGATGTCAATGCTGAACGTGTAGTAATCCTAGAGCTAACTTTGCTTGACAATATCGAAGCTGCATGCACCTTGTGTACAGGTTTCATATCCCATTTACACATGCACAAACCGCGACCAATCGCAGCCGTCCGTACTTTGATAGAGGCTATTCCAGTTCCTACTATAGTCGTGCCTAAGCATGGGCATTACCTGAGGCTCCGTGACGGTATTCGCTCGCTCATGGGCAGGAAGGGTAGGCATGAAGTCGCAGCTTCAGCTGTAGCAGAGATAGAAGGAAATTGCCTGTACAAATTGTTGATTCTTGCCGCCAATGCCTACGGCTCTAAAATTATGCTCGAGATGTTGTTCGATGCAAAGCAACTGTATTCTTTTGCTAGGGCAAAGTCTGCGGAAGCAATGTGCTTGCGGGAAATAGGTGAACTGCAATGTACGTGGGGTCAAATGACGGCGGCAGAGGAGTCATTCAAAAAAGTGGCTCATATCTTGCAAACCACCCAGAACCTTTCAGGAAAGATCTTTCTCAATCATGCTCGAGGTATGATGATGGTTCGGAAGGGGGAGACGCTACAGGCCAAATTGTTTTTGGCAGAGCCACTCCAAGGATGCAACAGTGATACTCGACCAAACTGGGTGAAAAAATGTCAAGCAATGAAGAACCTTATTATCTGCGAATATGGGAACATCGAACTCTGGCTGGGCAACTATGATCGTGCTCAAGAGCATTTCAACACGACATTTACTTTAGCACGAGACTTTCCAGGATTCTCCAGCGGTAAGATCCAGGCCTTCTTCGGTCTATTCGAAGTAGAAATGTGTGGAAAGAACTTCGCAGAAGCACGACACCGTCTCAATAAGACGGATGAACTAACAGGAGGGCGGAAGGATGGTTACGACCCCATGGGCATAATGCTTGAAGCATCGTATTGTAGAGCAGCCTTGTGCGCAGACGAGGGAAAGTATGATGACTCGAGACTCAAATTGAATGTGATGTTCATCAGGAATGACTTCTGGTACCTTTTTATGGGGTGAACTGAGCTCCTCGCAGGAAATTACTCTGTAGTTCAAACACACCTCCTTAAAATTTTGGACAGATTGGAACCGAGCAACCTCATAGCGAGAGCACGAGGTCTACAAACCTTCAGAGAGATCACTATCTGTCAGCATAACCGTAAATTGGCAGAGACACTTTTTGGGCAGGTCGAAGACCTTCTTAAAGAGATGGCTATTTTTGCCAAATTGATGTATTATACTGAAGCCCATTGGATATTGCCTCCAAATTTTGATGGCTGGATGAAGTTCAGAAACATGGATACTTAACGAGAGAAGATATATTGGACAATAGATTACAAATACAATGTGAATAGCAGGAACACTGAAAATTTACAAATTATGCAGGGTTAGCTGTGGGCTAAATTGTAGCAGCTGCTGGACAAATGCGCTACACTTACTATTTTCCCTTGAAGGTGACCGTGTTGCATGAGGACTATCCTCAGTCCTCAGCAGAACATCCCCCCAGTGTTGACCCTGCATGAGTCCGGAGACTTTGTGATCTGTAAGTCAGTAAAAGTTGCCCCCGGTCGATGCTCTTCAGCATATGGAGGTCTTTATCTGCAGTGCCTGCTGAGCTTTCTGCTGATTCCATTGTTGTTGACACCCTGTGACTTGGCAGAGCCAGATCATTTGACAGCGCATCCATTTCTTTCTGTTCTGTTGCACACTTAGGGTTGTTCTCCCCGGTCCCAGACAAGGGTGTACGTGTAGGTTCATCGCTTTCATATACAGCTAATCCTTCACAGTGTTGCGAACATCCATAGCCCTGGCCAGCCTCCGACAACTTGATCTCGAGGCAGTCCNGAGAGTAAGAACTGATCGCAGNCGAGGACAAGNCACTTCTGGAGCCATTTGGAACTGTTGCTACNGTGGTGGCAGGTTCAGCTTTCGACTCTTGGNNAAGACAGTCAGATCCAGATTCTGGAGACATCNACGANAAGGGCAAGATCGAGAGGGAGAGACTTNGTANGAGAGCACAAATGACTTCTGGTGGGCAGTAAGGANACATCGAGGTACTAAGACTTACTGGCTAACATACCAGAGCAACAGAGAGACAGCACAGCAAGGCTTTGCCAAAGGGTTTAAGTTGGATGAGGNTGTCTGCTCGAAGGTGTATGATGGGANNGGATTAGTCAAAATGGTGGCTTTTATCAGCAAAATGACAGGCTGAGNNACAGAGCAACNGACAGTGGANCAGTGGGAACNTAGCATTGTCCNATGACNAACAGGAGACAAGCCGCTGGCATAACAGACANCTGAATAAGATNGTGGCATTACAGCTCNCATGCAGTGTGCACAACANAGACGTGGCNCNNAGCCCTGCAAGCATCANTCTAGGAAGACGAGTCAGAAAGATAAAGTAACNGAGCACNGGAGGGGCTTGCCTTGGATATGACAGAACAGCGGCAGCATTCAAGTCTCTGTCTGTCCAGCCTACATGTTACGGCTGGGAATTGAGATGGTGAACTTGATCATGACTTCGGCTTAGTATCTTTCACGGCCATATGAAGCAATGCTGTAGAATAATTGGGAATCCAGGACATGGAGATGGAAGAAAAAGAATTTCATCCAAAACCAGTTCAAGTTGCAAGACGGTGCCATACCCGAAGGTGGCAGGGTCGAGGTGGTGCGAGGTGGTGTGAGGTGGCAGCATGCATCAGGCATCAGGATTGTATACACCATGATGGTAAGTACCAGGAACCTACGTGCTCTGCTCATCATGCAGGATTTTTTCTTCCTTCTATCTCACATCTGCATCTGTGGCCGCATGCTGCGTGCTAATGGAGCACATCCAATTGACATTGAGGCCACCATTATCGCCTTGCCGAGGTGCATTCAACAGGATCCATCATCGAGATAAGCTGGGTCCAGAGATGTGGGAGAAACTTGGTGACATAGTCGCCGTTGATGACCTTGGTATGGGAGCTGATCGTTCCTTCAGGCTTCTTGGAGTTTCTGACAAGGAAAATAGTCGAACATGAGCCAAACGTACGTAGCGTCAAGTAACGTGCTTCATGAAGTTTCACGACAAGCCATTAATCTACGTCACACGTAGGCTGGTAGAATTCAGAGTGGCGCATTAGGACTGCACCATGTTGACTCAGCTTGCACGTGAAACGTACTCACCTGACCATGACTCATACTATGGTCGCCATGCCATGTCGGTCTTTTGTCTTCCGTCGTCCTGTTGTTGTATCCTACTGCCTATCTTTGTATCTCTTAACTATGATGAATCCTGCAGAGAAAACTTCGAGTGAGAGTGTCCCTAATACATCCCCCTTCTCATGATATATACCTGCAAATGAAACATTCTGCCCTACTGAGCCACCTCGTTGTGTTTGAGTAGTGCATTCAACACCATGGCGCAGCAAGGTTCCCCTGTCAAATGTAACCACTGAGCCCACGAGTGCTCCAGAGATATCATTAGTGATCCTTGCTAGAGCCCAAATGCCGCCACCTGGTGGATTCATTTCGGCCAGTTTGCCATTCTCACCAACCCCGTATCATTCATCTTGGCGAACTAAGTATGGAACCAGACAAAAATTTCAGTGATCCACAAATACCCCATCATCCCTCTCTCAACTCTCATCCAGTAGTGGCAGCAGCTCGGACCCCTCATTCAGTTTGAATGCTGCTGAGCGCACGCTTCTCTCTGCCCAACACAAATCAAGACGGAGCATGGATTATTATAGCATGGCTACCTGGACAGACCACATGCTGGTTGACAAAACTCACAGTGAGACAAACATCTCATGTAGTGGCAATATCTCACCTCATCTGCCCATGCTTTCCCCTGCCCAAGATGCTCCGACCACAGGTTTTCACAACGCTGCTACTGGGGCTAACAGCAAGACAAATCTCCCACGTAACGGCGATCTCCCACCTTATCCACCCAATATTTCCTCACTTTTTACTCTGGCTCAAGGCTGCTGGCCTAAAGCTTGTGCCCGACAATACATCGGAGAGAGAATGTAGCCGCAGCACTCCCATGAGTATGGATGAATGTGTCTCCAAGACGCTCGAGTTATTTGATCACCAAGGAGGCTCAGGCACATTTCTCGAGCACCTGTTCATGACTATAATTGTATTATTGTTGATTACAGTCAAGGAACTGTTTCGGCTTGATCCAGGATCCATAGCAATATAATAAAACAATCATGACTACATAAATAGGGACTGCAGGATAGGAAGGAGACAAGGACGTGCTGCGGTGAACTCGTAGTACAGCGATCAGAGACGTGTCGCAGTCAGGTGAGTACGTTTCACATGCGAGCTGAATCAGCATGGCTTGCTCCTATTGTGCCACTCCGAATTCCACCAGTCTCTATACACAACCCCTCCCCCCCTCGTTGTGTACTAGAGACTGGTCACCAGTCTACGTCACGCATGCACATGTGTATGTGTGTAGGTCCCTGCATAATAAGACTTTCATCGTTCAAGCGCTCATCAATGCATCTCCAGCAATGACTGTGAAGCATATCCACAGAGCACTTGTCTTCATCAATACTCGGACTAAATCTGATGGATGTGTCCTTTGCTGGGCTCGAATTTGTGGTAGTCCATGTTCAGGAATGCTGGGAGACTTGAGTTCGTTGTGGCATAGTGGGTGACTTTCCGTGGGTGAAATGTTATTCGTCGTCAATAAAACGGAGGTTGAATCGTTCAGAACTCCATCCTATTCCAGATTACTCTCTTCCGTCACATCGAAGAAATAGACCACAAAATTTTTATTGAGAGGACAAATTGTGATGAGAGAATGCCATATAAGGGCAAAATGAGCTCGTGTAGCTTCACGTATCAACGAACCTTCCCATATGTGGCTTATTCTGGTCTGTCAAATCTAGTTCGGGGGGTCGGACCCCCCTTACAGACTTTCATTTATTCAAGGTTTATTCGAGGGGGTCAAGACTTGATCTGCCTGTTCCTCATCTCGTGTACAGTCGGCATCTCGGTGATCTCACTTATTCTATTCTATGCAGCAAATAAAAGCCCACGGAAAGTCACCCAGTCGCCCGTTACCTCTATAAGGAAGACAGTCGTTCCTTGCTGGGAATCTGACAAGGAAAATGGTGCAAACTAGGGGAGTGTCAAGACTCGGTCGTAGACAGCAGAGAACCACCCAAGTCACCAGCGATGATGGGAGTGAGAGAGCAGAGAGCGACAAGCAGCGCAGTGACCTGTATTGGAGGTACAGTACGGTACAGATGAAATGGACAATCTAGGGAAATAGGCGAGCAACAGGAGA